>JASKGM010097467.1:0-12643 GCA_034509205.1 Ceratonia siliqua
AGATGTTGCTTTTGTTAAAAAAAAAAAGTACTTCTAAGTTTAAAATACATTTGTATGGGCTTTTGAAAAAAACAAGTTTTAGTGCTTTTTTCATAAGCTAAAAATTTTAGCTTTTGAAAAAAGCATATGCAGTAGAAGAGAGATAGAGTTTTGTGAAAAAATTATCGCTGGTCAAATTTGAAAATTTTCATTCACCCCATTTCTTGATTACAATCCCTTCTCATTATCGTCCATCTTCTGCTCCACCTCGACCTACATCTCCTTCTTCATCTTATTATGAGATGTAAATTTCTTAGCCTTCTAACCTTCATCATAGCCATCACCTGTTCCTCCAGCTACTTTAGCTCCTCCGATGTGTCCTTCACACTGCCCAACTTATCTTTTGTTGCTACATCTCTTTCGTCCATGAAATCATAGAGCACAACTTTCTCAATTTCTTCTGCAAGAGAGTGCAAGCAAAGGCCAAGGAGGTGGCTGCAAGGAAGGAAAGTGATTTAAGGGTGGAAGGTGAAAGGGACACGAATTTGGGCTTTGAGAACATGAATACTGGGATTATGGGGAGTGAAATTTGGAGAATAGGAAGTTTGGGTCTTGGGGATGGGTGGAACTAGAATGGAAGAGAACAAAATTTTCATTTTCTATATGCATTCTAATACTTGATTATTTTAAATTTAATTAAAAACAAATTATAAAAATTTAGTTCTAAATTTTCAAAAAAAATAACTAAATAATATATATTTTAATTTTAATTTAAACAAAAAAATTTACATTTGTGAGTGCTTTTTTATCCAAACATAATACAAAAAAATGTTTCTGCATGCTATTTTCAGTAATTTTATCAATACAAAAGTACTTTTATATTTTTGTATTTAAATAAGTTTTACGATTAAATTTGTATTACTGCATCCAAACACAAAACAACTGATTTTTCTAGTAAAAGAAATTTTGTTTAAAACATCTGCTTAAAAGTACAAGCCCATTCAAATGGGACCTTAGTCTTTATGTCTCCTTTTTCTCCTGATGTCGAGATAGCCATATGGAGAAAAGAACGGTGTCGTTTTCATAATATGGATGGATTTCTCTTTCTTTTGTTATTCTTTGAGTAATGATATTCATACATAATTTTTTTTATACCACTTTTACACCTCACTTTTAGCCATTGATATATTATAAAATAATAATGATGATATGTGATAGATAATAATAAAATAATAAATGTGAGAAAATGTATAAGAGTAGTGTAAGAAAAAATTGTGTATGAATATCATTACTCTTCTTTTATGAGCCACATTTTGTTAACTTCCAATATATGTGAATTTTAGAAATATACATTTTGGTCATCATAAAAATAAATGTTATTCAAATTGATTTGAAAATATAAAAAAATAGAAGGGTTACCTATACTGTCTTTTTTTAATAAAAATATATTAGCTTAATTTTAATATATTTATTTATTTATTTATTATTATTATATATATATATATATAATATATTACACTGTATATAATATATAAATTAAAAAATAAGTTTTTAATTCAAATTCAATACGACTGTGGTTCGATCAGTGACCTGTGATTATTGTCTTTACTAGTTAAATGATTGATCAAAAATTTAAATCATTATATGATGCCATCTAAAAATTTAGTGTTAGAATTTAGAGGCTAAAAATAATTTTCTCTTATTTCTATTGTCAAGCAAACGACAACCTATAACTATGAGCTTAAACCTGAAGCAAAATTTCAAGAGATTAAAAGCCAAGTATCATGTTTGGCCCAAAACATAAAAGGCCAAGTATCATGCATTGGGCATCATAGATTGGCAATTCAATATTTTTATAACATATAATATCATTTTTTATAATATTTTTTGTTCATTCGATTCCAAATAAAATTTAAATTCACAATTCTCAATGTTAGAAACGAGTCTAATATTAGAGCCAAAGATTTAGTGGCCTCTTTGTGTGGTTTTACATTAGAAAGAAGTGTGATATGGTTATTAATAATTAGCAAGACAAAATTTTTTATTTCAACATAGAGAAATAGTAGAAGTTTGAATCACCAACGATTAAGTTAATTAGCACTTAGTGTCAATTAAGAATGATATCATTTAAACTAATGTTTTTGGACGAGCAAGAAAGAATTGATGAATTAAACAATATAGAAAAAGAATTTCCCAATTTACTAGTATAATATAAGATAGTCTACAATAATTAACTTTAAAAGGTGTTTGGTAGGCAGAATCTTTTAGGTTTATTGCGAATCCTAATTTGGGAAAGTAAATTTTTCATGTTTGGTACACTTGTTTTAAAAAAATTTCCCAGTGAAGTTTGATTTCTAAAATTGTTTTTTTGCCTACTTTCCAAGAAAAACATTACTGAGGGATGATATTCCTACTTTCCTACCAAGGTTGACAAGTTTTTAATTATGCAATATACAGTATGCCCCTCTATTCTAGGTTAATAGAAATCCATCTTCAGAATCCCCTTCTTTCTCCTTCGCGTCGCTAAAGCTTTGCCATTCCTCCTTCATGCCGCAAAACAGAGAAGCTCCAGGCCGTATACTTTAGGTTCAAGCACTTGGAAGTGGGAGGGGTTTTCCAATTGTTCCTTTACAGCTCAACCTACATTTCTCTCATTTTTGCATCTTAGATAGAATAGAGGTGAGTATGTATTTTCTCTTTGCATCTTGGATTTTCCTGGAAAAGAAAATCATCTGTGTAGTTCACCTGCTCAAGATTTTGATGTATTCATATCATTGAGTCATATTAATTAAGCTGGATTTATTGTTCATATTTTTAACTGAGAAGATGCTTTGCTTGCTTTTGATTTGAAATGCTAATCTCCTTTATTTGAAGCTGTGCGGTATCCGTATAATTGTAATGTTGTTATCTTCATAATTTCTATTTTCTTCAGCTGTATATACAAGTAGTTCATCAAATTTGCTTGCACATTGGTTTCTAAGATCCTCTACTGGTGTTTTTTTTTTCATTTTTGCTGCTGGATTTTTAATAGTTATTCTTTTTGGCTAAGGTTGTTGCATCCTTTAATTTTGATTTGCCAGGGAATTGTCAGAAAGCCACTTGAAGTTAAAAAGACTTCTTATAAGCTGTCAGTATTGACATAGTGACTTATTAGTTCACTTTTTGGATGAAGGCAAGGTAGGTCTAAAAACTATTTTTTTGTGAGGGATCTAACTAATTTCACAAGCTGACACCTTTCTTTAGATTATCTTTTAACTATTGTTGGGACAATCTTCCATGAAACAATAATGTTGTCTTTAGAGTATTTGAAGCATATAATAACGGTCCAATAAAATATGCATATCAATGCCAATGAGATTATATGAACATAGTATTTTATCATTTAGGTTGAACCTTATGTTGCAGCAAATTGATGAAATCACACTTCCAAATTGGCCATATCCCTCCAAAAACTGATCATAAACACAAAACACAACAAGACAATGACAAAACCGGGCAAGCTAAGAAAAATAAACAACATTGTTCATATTGTTTAGAACATTGGTTTGTGATAAAAGAAAAAATTGGGAAGCATTCAACTTGGAACTAATTATGCTTTTCCCTATTGAGCAGGTGTAACTATCAAAGATTCCCCTTCATTGATTTTCATCTACAGAACAAAAGCCTAAAGGCAGAAACATTCTAAATGTTATTAATTTATTAAATGTTGTGCTTTTGAAAGATTCTTAATGTTATTAATTAATTTATAAAATGTTGTGCTTATGGCCACAATATTTATAATATCAGTCGCTCTACATTTATTGGCATATGGCAAATTTGTAGAGGAAGTTGAATCTACAAGCAAAACTCAAAATAGATCATTGTTGATATATGTTGCTCCACAATATCTATCTTTCTTCTCCTATATGCAATTGTTTTCTTCAATTAATATATGTTGTCTATCATTTTTATTGACAGTCCTACCCTTGTGCCAAAGGCCTTTACAATAAAATATTCCCTTACTTTGATGTCCTGAGTCCAGTGTTTGGTAAAGATGCAGCCACTGGAGAAGCTGCAGAGAACTCTGCTACTATTGTGGAAGCAATGGACAGAGAGGAAAGGGAAACTGAAACCCATGGATATGGTGAAGTAGATGTTGAAATTGAGACTGGTGATGAATTTACTGATACACGTGGTGAATGATATCATTGAAAAGTTTGCTGCCTTATATGAGAAGAGTATGGGTGCTTTTTCAGAGTTGGCGGCATGGTTTAGAAATGAAACTAATGACAAGACGACAATAATTTTTGAACATTTAAATAACATAGAAGGGTTAACTAGTTTGCAATGACTTCAAGTTAGTCATAAAATATGCAAGGACAATTTCGCAACCAACTTTTTCATGCATGTGGATAGACCAAATAAGAATATATTGGTAGAAAATATATTGGCTGACATGAACATGTAGTAATTTTATGTTTAAAACTTTTTTTAGTTTTATACTAGATGAACTCAAGTTGTTTTATGTTTTAACCTTATATTTGGATGGAGAATGGTTGAAATAACTTTTGAGAAGCTCACCTTGGATGAGCTTATATTCTATTGTGATTTGAATGTTTCATGACTTGCTTTAGTATGGTTAATGGTGAATGACTTACTTGATTTATGTTTTAAACAGGTTAATGGTCAATGTAGTGCTTTATAATGGTGAATGGTGATTGACTTGCTTGCTTTTTGTTTTAAAACTTGAATGGTGAATGGTTTGGATGTTTTTAAACTTTTAATATATTTAGTATTATCTGTTCATTATATGGCAAACAGTAGCCAGCCCAATCATAAGCATACATGGAACGATCAGGAAGATGCAGTACTTATTCAATGTGTAGTTGACATTGTACCAAGTTGGAGATGAGAGAATGAATTCAAAATTGGTTATACTAAGCAACTAGAAAAAATGATGGCTGAGAAAATACTCAGTTGTACATTGAGAGCCAACCTTGATACTTAGTTAAGATTTAAGCAATTAAAGAAGAACCGCACTATAATCTGAGAGCTAATCCTTGAAAAAATTGGTTATGTTTTGTGATCTTCTATTATTGTATCAAATGTAGTAAAATTTGAGTTTTTTTTTTATTTTCTTACATAATTATGAAGGTGTTCAAATTTCATAAGTGAAGTTATTTAGGTTATCTTATAATATGAATAATCCAATTCATAAAATGTCAAATTTCATAGGGTTCCATGAATTATTACATTTTCTTTTACATTTACTTAATCCAATTCATAAAAATTTCATATTTTAATTAATTAGTTGGCATTTACTAGTTATTCAAAAGATTCCTAGCAAAGTTTCTGCCATATCAAATGTGAGAATGTTCAAGGATATTTTGTAAAAAGACATAACATTTCTAAAAAAGTTATACATCAACCAAATATGGGAATGAAAGATTCCCAAGAAATATTATTTAACTTTTCTAAGAATGTTTAAGACTAACCAAACGCATTTACAATATTTTCAAGAATCATGATTCTCAGAAAATATGTTTCTCAAGAACAACAAATGTTTGCCATACCAAACATCTCCTAAGTGGCTTTTTATGGAAGAGTAGTTTCTTAAACTGATGACTCGTCAACAGCACCATTTGTCTTCAATTTACGAAGCTCATATTGACTTGCTCCCACTGCATCATCCAAATTCAAGTAGAACGACTCCTTCCCAATCTTGTCAACAAACTTTGATGCTATTAGCTTCTCCATAACCTCTATCCTTGGGTTCACTAAACTCATCTGTATAATATATAAAAAATACACAGATTCGTTACATAAAATTCTTTTTGTTTTTTCTTATTTGATATAAGCAAAGTGAGTGTCCATATACAGTACCTGCATTCCATTTTTCTCCAAGATTTTACGTGTCTCCAATAATCCTTCAATAGCAGTTGCATCAATGGATGTCACTCCTGATAAATCGAGTATGATCTGCTCTACACTATTTCCATTAGAGCTCTGCTCACTTCGAATATACCTCATTACCCTAATAATAATCCATAATTTAAAAAACAAATTAGGGTTATTTTATTTGGGTTGTATGGAAATATATATTGCCAAGGAGTATTAATAAAAGCAATGCAAAATTTACCTTTCTTTGACGTAGGTAGAATTTGCAAAGTAGATAGGAGAACCAAGTTGAATGATTAGAACACCAGGAATTGTACTTGAAGTTGGATATTGCTCCATGTCTCGATATAAAGATGAGTCTGGTAACTTTCCAAGCCTACATGCAGCTGGTCTAGCCACGTATAACAGGGCTCTAAGCACACCAAGTACCATCTTGAATGCCACATAGGATAATTAAATCAGATTTAATTTGTTTAACAAAAATAACTAATTAAATGGGTAATTTTATTGAAAACTTGATCTCAGACAATTGAGAAAATAGAAGAAAAATAAAGAAATACTTACTGACAAGAAGAGGCCAACATCCATGCTAATGAAGCTGACTCCTAAGAAGGCAGCCATGCAAATAACGAAATCGAACTTGTCGACCTTGAAGAGATGGATAGCCTCTGAATAATCAATCAGCCCAAGCATTGCAGAGATAATAATGGCAGAGAGAGCCACAAGAGGGGTGTAACCAAATAAAGGAGCCAAAAATTGGAGTGTCAGAGCCATTAAGCATGCTTGCACTACGTTTGACATTGCTGTCTTACACCCTGCGTTGTAATTCACAGCACTTTTCGAAAATGGTCCTAAAATATTAGATTCAAATACCAAATATTAGCACAATGTTTCCTTAAATAAAAGAATAAATGAGGAAGCTTAGTAGGTGTATAAATAAATATATACCACTAGTCAAGTAGCATGAAGTGAAAGAGCCACACACATTCATAAAGCCAAAAGCAATCATCTCCTTATTCCCATCATGAGGGGTATTTTCAGCCACAGAAAAGCTTCTTCCTATTGCTATCCCTTCCTACATATAAAAGAAAAGTAAAATTAACTACAAAAAATAAAAGAAATAAAACTGAGTTGAATATATATATATATATTAGAAATTCTTACCGCCAATGACAAAACGCCTGTGATAAGGCCAGCTTTCAACACTGCTGGTAAATATTTGGAATCAAAGTTCAAATACTGGATAGATATATGATTTAATCCTCTATCCAAGTGACCCACCTATAATACAACTTTATACATAAGAACGAAAGAAAATTGTGATATTTATAAGAAACCTAAATAATTCATAAAGGTAAGTAATGACCCACAATTTCGATTCCATGATCTTGGCCTTTGACAAGGTAGGTAAAGACACCAGCAACTACCACTGTTGTCATTGGAGATACAGCTGATACCCAGAAGAGTTTCGGATTTCTCTTCTTCTGCAAGATTACATTTAAAAGAATAGCTAATTAGAATAGCTGAGGTACATCTTAATTATCAACTTTAGATGGGGATATATATTGAAATAGTAGCTTAGTGGAATCTGGCTTAAAAATTTGGCTTTTCTATTAGTAGTCTTGCCCCATACTGGTCCCAAAGATTTAAGTGGCGCATTAATGTCTTCTATTCCTACTTTTTTTTTTAAACGATATCTTACTGTTATAAACAGTGATAATATGATATATTATTTACTTCTCATTTCTATTTTTTTTATTTTTTATCTTGATTTTTATTTATTTTTTAGTGTTAATTAATTATTTTTTATATTATATATATTTTTAAAAATTTTTAAAAATATTTTTGAAAATATTTTTTAAATTTTTTACTCATAAATAAATAGTATCAAAAAATATATAAATGAAGAGTATAAGAAAATTTAAAATATTTTAAAAAAATTTTAAAAACATATGATATAAAAAATAATTAATTAATATCAACAAATAAAAAATAAAAAAATAAAATATTAGAATGCCAAACTTTTGCCTCCAAAATAAGGTAATAGCATTTTATTCTCCATATTTATTTAGTTAAGAGATAGCATGAGAACATTCACACACAAAAAAGGAGAACATTAGACATTTCGATATAACATTTTTTTGTTTTTTATTTCGATAAAAAATTAAAATAACTGTAATTGTATACAATTAATATATAAAGAACAAATATTTCATAATTTTTTATTTATTGTCATAAGCAATAAATTCACTGCTATCCTATAAGTTGAGCATTCCGATAAAAGTGCAGAAGAGATCACTCACCAGGTACCTAGTAAACTGCAAGAAAGCAATGAAGATCACACCAAGAACTGTGGTCTCCCACCGTATCTGTCAAAAATAAAATATATAATATATATAAATAAACTCATTATCGTTGTTCCAAAACACAGAGCAATTAAAATCTTTTATTGCTTTTTATGATATTCTGCTAATTAAAGATAACTTCAAAAACTACATATATAATCATTAACTATAATGAACTGATTTCTAATTCTTTCATCAAAATCAGGTAAAGGCTTAAATTTGTTTTCGTTTTAGCATATGATTAAAAAATAAAACCAATATACCTTTTATTTAGTGATATTTAAATTGCCTCTAGCTAGCTAGCGTTTTGAATCCAACTGAATCAAATGGAAAGAAGAAAAAAAGATCATTAACTAGCTACTTGGTCAAATTGTAGGTAGAGATAGTAAAATAGTCATGCATGCTATTGTATTAAAGTACTTTAAGTCTTGTTTGTCGTGAAACATTTTAAAATATATTGCCTTTTCTTTTGAAAAATAGGAAAAGGCATATATTTTTATAGAATCATTTAATTAAAGCTCTACCAAATAATGTTGAAAAGTTGATTATTATGTGACGAAATTGCTTTTAATTATTTTAAAAAGAATAAAACAAAGAGACTAAATGGGGTTAATATGTCATTATCATTGTTGGGCAACTATCCTTATATGTAATAATTTGATATCGAATGGCAAGCGATTGAGCTTTCTGTTTGGATGAGTAGAAAGCAAACGAAAAAAACAGTTCCTCTTTTCTCTCAGTGTTTGAATTTGTTCTATACGAACCTCATGTCTATTGGTCCAGATGGCCTTCACCACTGCCACAACGCTTGTTTGAGTCGCGAAATGTTTCAAGCCAAATATCCCCTTCAGTTGTTGGAGGCAGAGAATTACAGCTGTTCCTCCCATGAAGCCAGTGATGGTAGAATGGGAAAAGAAATCCACTAATATCCCCAGCCTGTAAAATCCACTCATAATTTCTCTTTTAGTTGTTTTGATGTGCAAAAAACATATCTAATTAAACTGCTACAGTTATCAGCATATGAGAGCGGGTTAAGAAAAATATCTAATTATCTTTCTGTATTTCTCACCTTAGAAAACCTAAGGCAGCCTGGAAGATGCCGGTGATGAAGGTAGCTGTGAAAACCAAATGAAGATACAGCACTGGATCGTCTTCTGGATTTACCACGCTTGAAATTGTTTGGTATATAAGCAATGAGGCTGCTGCTATCGTCCCCACCGCCATGTGCCTTGAACTCCCAAATATGGCATACACAAGAGGCGGAACAAAGCTGCAATCTGATATTATAATTAACAATTTAATCAAAATCTATTCTTTAAAGAAGGTGTCTTCACAAGTGACAGGTTCATGGAATAGTGAATAACTTTGTCAAGTATTAAATACCGCTTACGCAGAACACCATTACCCTCTATTCTAATTCACTTAAACACCACGATAAAGAAGAAGGAATAAAAAATGAACAAAAAAGAAGCAAAGGAAAATGAAAATTGCACTGAGTTCTTACACAGGCCATTGATGGGAGGAATGCCGGCGAGTTTAGCATAGCTAATGCCTTGAGGGATAGCAAGACTTGTGATGGTGAGGCCAGCGAGAAAGTCAGAGAGAAAGAGGCGGAGACTGTAATTGGGAAGCCATTCGAATACTGGGATGAAGTACTGGACGCCTTTGACGACCCTGCGCATTGGTTTCTTTTCATTCTTGAATTGCCGGAAGGGGTCGTCCGGGAAAAGGGTTTCTTTGACACTGGATTTGAGTTTCGTCAGAAACCCTCTGGGGGCGGAGAAGTTCACTGGGTGTCGGTCGTCGACGACGACGGGGTTGAAGGAATTGCTGATGGAATCCATGATTCGCGAAGAAGGGAAAAAACAAAAAAAACTGAAACTAAAAGTAATGGAATTATGCGTGGCAAAGCAGGCATTTATATAGGCGTCATTTGATAACTGTTGCAAAAGAGTGGGTAAATCGTAAATACGATGTGGTTCACTGAATACTGAATAGTGCAGAGCTTGCTTTAGTTGACTAATTAGCTTTTGAATAAGGAGAAATTTCGACGATGCCAAATTTCAGAAGACTTAATTGAATTCTACTTTGGTGTTTCTATTGTCTCAGATTAATTACTAGCCGAATTCTTGCTGCAAATTCAAACTCATGTTACACCTCCTCCACTTTGATGAGTCATCTACAGCTAACCTTGTTGTAACAAACACAAATTTCTTATAAGGAATGACTTGGAAAATTCCTTCCTTTTGTGGCCTTTTGATTTTCAGTTTTTCTTCTCCAAATAAAATTTACCTGTGACAAGAAAGAAAAAAGAGATTTTAAAAATAATTTTAGTTACATGAAAGATTTATTATTTGAGAAGTAGAGAACGAGAAGGCATAAGCACATCAAACTAAAAAAAATAAAGATTGAGGTCTAACATGAACTATAAATTCATTGGCTGAAAACTCCACTTCTTGCAAAATATTTAAACAGATGAATTTATATATGTTGAAAATAAGACAGAAAATATAAACAAATTATTAGAAAAAAATTAATTCATGAATGTCTTATTACTATGTATTGAACTATTTTGGAGGAGAAAAATGTGAGTTCAAAGTATACGCACTTTTATATTATTATATATGATTTTGGAGTCATTTAATATCTTAATATGATAAAATCACAAAAGTGTAATGAATGTTTCTCAAATTTAAGAGTAGCTATTGGGATAATATTATTCATTTTGATAATAAAAAATTATTAATAAGTAGTTATAAATTAGTAAAATGTTATATAGAGTGAGTATTATTTATTATTATTAAAATTTTAATATAAATAATTAAATAGTGAATTTACAAGTATATTGATATATATTAAAATAATAATATCTATATTATTATATATGCCTATAGAGTCCATTTAGTGTTTTGATATAATAAAGTTACCTAATATATTGGTATATAACTTTTGAATCTCTTGGGCTTTGTTCAATTCCCCGTTCAAGAGAAAATTAGATAATATAAATTAAGTGATTTCTTTAATTTTCTTGAGTATTGATGAGCATATTTTTAATTTTTTTAATTTAAATTTTATTTTAAGAAATAAGTTAAAATAATTTTAAAAAATTTTGAAAAAAATAAAAAAGAATCAAAAGATTTTTTTTTATTTTTTTGTTTTCTTATTTTGTTTTCGAATTATTTTTTAATTAATGTGTTATGAAAATTTTTTTATTTCTTTTAATTTTTTTATCTTATTTCTTAAAATAAAAATTTTAAAAATTTTAAAAACTAAAATTTAAAAATTAAAATCATGCTCCTGAGTATCAATACTTAGGAGCATTGAAGAAAACACCTATAAACTAATATAATTTAATTTTATATAATGTTTGACGTACATAAATAATTATATTATCTTATACGATTATAATTTTTTATACGATTAATATTGTATAAAAAAAATACAGGAGGAGTGGTGAGATAACACTATACAGTGATTACCGTATAATATTATACTGTTAGTGCCACCACTATAGTAACCATAGCCAGCATCACCACCACCGCCGCACCACCACCCTATTATCATCATGGCCATGGCTACCACCACCACTACCACCGCTGCCCCACCACTAATATATTATATAATCATATATATTATACGTTATTACAATAAACATATGATAATATTAGGTTATCCAATTCATTGTGTTATACATTGTCACAATAAACACATGATAGTATAAAAACTTATAAGGTGAATAACTTATATAATATTATTTAGTATTTTATCTTATCTAATATCTTATCTTATGTGGCACCCTGAACGTGACATTAATATCTTGTTATAAATGGTATGAAAAAATTACCTAATAAGAAATTGTGACAACATGATGATATTTCCTCTTTTCAATTGCAATAGCCAGAGAAATAGAATTTGAATTTGGTCATGTCGTTACGTCCTGTCATATTGTAACTATTTATGTTTTGTATGGATGACTACGATTTTTACATAAATTTTTTTTTATTTTATGTATTTTTTTAAACGACATAACCGAATCCTTTGTAAGATGAAAATGTTTTTAAATAATAAAAAATTATTTAGAATTTAAAAATTACTTATTATTTTAAAAAATTTAAATTAAAAAATAAATTAACATGCACAATTAATGCATATTAAGAAGATAATAGTAATTATTAATTTGGCAAGATTAACTGGTTTCGTGTGGATTGAGAATAAAGAGATATTGGTTTAAATTGTGATAGGAAATTAGCAATGCACAAAAGGTAGTTATTCGTATGAATGAATTTAAACAGAATCTTGGTAAGGTAATACATTCATTACAGTTTGAGGACTTAATTTGAGTCTTAATTAAATATTCTTGAAAATAAAATATTATTGATCTGATATTGATTCCATAAAATAGTAAATAATAAGTACGACAAAAATAATAACATCGTATTATT
>JASKGM010097478.1:0-12643 GCA_034509205.1 Ceratonia siliqua
ACTTTCTTGTACTAAAATTATACAAAAAAATTGTGGAATATTAAATTAATAATATTATCTTTCAAGGACTACAATAGGGTTTTTTGTTAAAAATAAATTAAATAACCATAAAATACTATTATTTAATTTGAAATAAAACGGATTATTACACTAAATATTTAATAAGATAATTTCATTTAGGTGCTTTGGGATTTAGAGATTACTATATTCTAAAAAGTGTTCTATAATATTTACTTCCCTCTCTAATCATTCAAATAATTTTAAAATGGTGTAGATAATATTAGAGAAAAAAATAAAATCTCTTGAAGCTCTATTATAAGATACATTAATGTCTTTAGAGGCACTAAAAATAATTTATTCTTATTTTGGGATGTTTAATTTTGAGGCTTGTTTGTTTTATTGAAAAGTAATATTTTCATTAAAATTCTCAAAGAAATTCCATTTAAAAAAAAATAGTTTCACAACTTAAAAATTATCAACAAAAATGTTTTTAAAAAATTGTTTCTCTGATGAAATATACTGAGTCTAAATATAAACACGTTGCAAAGAAGGATCAAAATATATTTTCCTAACCTGTGAAACAAGAACATTGATTCCAGCATGCTTGCATTCCCATCCAAATTCAGCAAAACTTCCACCATTCATTGGAACACTTACACCATCGATGTTCCTTATTACAACTGAGAATTCTATAGATTGTATGTTGGCTTTCACATAGTTCCAATAATTAGACAACTTGGTTGCCTTGTACAACCATGCTGCTGCCCAAAGCAACTCATCCTGTGTGAAAACACAAAGTAATCTCATATATAGGTATTTTTTATTTAGTGTAGAAGAATATT
This sequence comes from Ceratonia siliqua, assembly GCA_034509205.1. NCBI lineage: Eukaryota > Viridiplantae > Streptophyta > Magnoliopsida > Fabales > Fabaceae > Ceratonia > Ceratonia siliqua. The sequence continues at coordinate 843 of JASKGM010097478.1, forward strand.
TACAAATAAATTATATCAACAGATTTTGTAACAATGTTTAATGACTCATTTTTGTTATATATGCCCCATGTAAAGGAAATGAATGTTCATTGCAAAATTATATTTTTAAATTGGTTGATGCAAAATATAAACACAAATAATATATATATATATATATATATAGATCGTTAATTATTTTCAGGTGTATTTAGAGGCATTGTATATTTCAAAGGCTTTTGCTAATCAACACCCTCAGGGTATTAGTTAATGATACATTAATTAGCATTATTTTCACAAATAACATTATTTTAATAAAGATATTTGTGATAATAAATATAGTTGACATGCAATTTTTGAAGACAAAAGTGCCCTTTATACGTGTCTCGCACTTAAGATTTAGGCCTTTTAGGATTTAAAATTGAGGGTTAGGTTTTAGGGTGTAAATATGTTCTTTGGGAATAGGGTTTAGGGGTTAGAACTGGGGATTAGGAATTAAGGTTTAAGGATTAGGACTTTTAGGGGTTAAGAAAGGATTTAAAGTTTAGGGGTTAGGACTTGGGGATTAGGGTTTAAGGTTATTTAAGGATTAGGATTTTTAGGGATTATGATTTAGGGTTTTTAGGAGTTAGAGTTTGGGAGTTAGGATTTAAGGGTTGGGGTTTAGGAGATAGGGATGAAGATTTAAGATTAGTGATTAATGATAGATAGAGATTGAAAATATGAAATGCAATCAATATTGTGTTAGGAGGTAATTTTATAAAAAGTTCAAACTTTTAAGAAGTTGAATGTTTCATTGTTAGATACACCTTAAAATTCTCACTTTAATAATATCTCAATTAAATTATAAAATTAATATAAAAATCTCAAAGTACATTTAACAATAAAATTGGTTAACATTTTCATGAAATCACTCATCTTATAGAATGGCGCCTAATATAATTTTAATATGGTAAATCAAAATCTCACGGAAATCTCGGTCGGAGCCAAGTTAACTAAAAAGTAATAATTCCACTGAAAGATAATATTAAGTCTAATGAAGTGTGTAAAGTACAGTTAGTTTTAAAGTTTTGAGTTGCATACCATGTAACCGCTGAAATCACAGTAGAAGGGGCATACTGCAGCACCAATGCTATCGTTAAAAGATCCACGATTATTATTTGAAAAGTCAAATACCTAGCATACGAAAAAATGATAATTAATTAGAATTAGAACCAAAAAAATTTAATGGACAAGAGATAGTAAAAAAAATTAGGCTTATAAGATACAATATTTAGTTTCTTCATTTTAATTTTTTAATGTGTTCCACATATGTGCATGTGAGTGCTTCTCAATTTCTCATTAGTTTAAGAAAAATTCTACACTTTCTATTTTTTTTTTATAAATTCTCATAAATTCTGTTTTCAACTATTTATCATTAAATCATTAATTCATCTTATATATATATATATATATATATATATATATATTATCTCATTACTTAATGAGTAGATAGGAAATATTTTATAAAAATTGTGTTTGTGAGAGTAGAGTTTCTTTTATTAATTTAATATGTTTATCAATTTTTTTCATATCAACAAAAATGACCGTCACTCATAAGCAAATAAATAATCAACATTAACCAACGATTCGAATATTAAGAGAATGATATTGTTCAAATTGATATTAAAGGGATGGTGAGAAATTTTAAGGTAGATTAGAATTTTAAAAAAATTAATACACCAAATGAATCATAATATATCTATTTTATTTATTTATTTATTATTAATTTGATCTAATTTATCAATTTTTTATTAACTACTCTCTAATCTATTTATGAAGCATTTGATATACTAATATTTTATATAATATGATATATGATACTAAAGTATAAGATATTATTATATATAAAATTCTTATGTTTGATATAACAAGTGAGAATAGTTAAAAGAAGAATATGATTAATATTTTATTAAAAGTTACAAAAGTTAAAAATGGTATGATTAGTATAATTTATAAGTGATATAAAATATTATCCAAAATAACATAATATTATCACACTCTACTATACACCACAGATAATGGTATATCTAACATTCCTTAAGAATTTCTTTTTAAATGGGTCTTGCTATGTTAAGGAATTAGTAAATGCATTTGCTTGAAACAAAAGTACTAATTAATAGTATTTTCAAAACGAATTAAATGCAACTTAGAAAATTAATGCACAAGTTAATACAAGTAATCAACATTAAATATTTACAAATATTTTAATATTTTAATTTATAAAATCATTGCATTATAAATTACATTGGCAAAGCATTAAATTATTTTTTTAACTATTGTCTTTAGTAAAAAAATTTCTAAAAAATATTAAAAGTACATTTAATGTAAGATTAAATTGTAAAAAATTCTTAAACAAATTGTCTACAAAAAATATATGTACATACAAAGTCAATCATAAATAAATATGTAAATATGTTAGATCAGTGAGTTTCAGTAAATCTTACTAAAAGATATTAAATATGTTTAGATAACTATTTATAATTTACTTATAATCTATATATCTTTTTGTAAACTATGTAAGAATGTTTCTTAAATTGACTGCAAAGCAGAAACATAGACCTGTTTGGCCCTGCTAAGAAGCAAATTAGAGTATCGATAATCAGATCACCTAAACACCATGGAAGAGGCTGCAAGTGCAACTGCAATCTCAGCAGAAACCTTAGAACCTGGCTTTTGAGGAGTGAGAGAGTATGTGTTTCTAGGAGTGTCCATGTCTTCTGGCCTCTCCCAACAGCCATGATCACCGTTAGGTTCACCAACTTTGGCCACAACAGTATTAGGGTTCCCTGTGGCTTTGAGGAAGTAGTCAGTTCCCCACCTGATTGCTTCCAATGCATTTTGAAGGTCTAAGCCATAAGGTCCCCAATGTTTAGGGCACCCCAAGCCAGCATGGTAGTTGTGAATACCATGGAGAAATGGAACTTAAAATTGTCTCCATCATCATAATAGCCCCCCACCATTTCCATCTAAAATATTGGAAATTAAAAAAAAATCAAATATAGTTCAATTAGGTATATAGGACATAAATGGATAAAATAGAGAAGAAGCCATGTAATTAATTGCAATATTAAAAAACTTTTTGGATAAACTTAGTCTATAAAAAATAGGTAGACCAAGATAATCATAAACATATATGTAAGCATGTCAGATTCAATTTTTACTAAAAACCCCCTTTGATATGTTTATATGTTTATTTATAATTGGATTTGTCAACATATATTTTATAAACTAGATCTACTTAATAATTTCTCACAATTTGTTATGTAACTATTTTTTGTATACTTTAATGATAACTTCATTAAATATTAAGGTTATTTAAATTAATATATGAAGCCGTGTACCTTAATTGGCTCTAATTTAAATTGTAGTTAATGCTATGCAATTATTATTTTTACTTCATTAATGAGATTCAAACTAATTGGAAGTTTGGAAACATTTCCTCTATGCATGTAATAGCACCAAAATTTCTAAGTTAGACCTAGTTTATAAAAGATAAGAAAACAAAGAGCCTCTGTTTGTTTCAACGAAAAATGTTTTTTTATGGAAAAAATATATTTTTGAAATGAAAACTGTTATGTTTTTGGACAACATAATAAAAATATTTTCTATTGCTTGGCGTATTATATAAGAAAAGTTTTCTAGTTCGTTAAATTATAAACTGTGGTTGTCCTAGGACCAGCCATAATCGAGATGAAGTCTGAAAGCTAGTGATGAGATCTGGACCAGAAGTCAAGATTAGGACTAGCTAGATCCCAAATATAGGAGTTGACACATTGATTGTGTCTAAAGTTGGAGCCGAAGACTTAGTTTGAATGCTGAGTCACGATAGAAGTTTAAGGAGAAGGAAAAATGGACGGGGTTAGGAGAAGAAAAAAAGAAACAAGAATAATAAAATAGAACCAAAAAAAAAAACACAACTAAGAGTAAAGGAACAACTAAGAACCCGAATGGCAACACAAATATTTAATATTGAATATGATTGCACAACGTGAGAATACAGAGAATAAGTGACAGAATTTATAGAGAGGAGAACAACAAGTAAACTATAACAGTAGCTAATCTTATGCTTGAACATGTGGTCAATCTTATTAATGCCATTGACCATATCCTCATATTTTTAGAAAGATTTTCAGCAGGGATCAACGTGATTATCCGTTGCACAATGATTGAGTTGCATCTTGATTTCCATGATCACTCGGGATGATTTCCATTGATGATGCCATAACTAACTCTTCTGACTTTGAGACTGACTTTGTGGATGATGTGCTATTATTGGGATTGATATTATAATGCCTTATCTCTCTAGTATCATTATCTTGATTGTGCTATAAATGTGGGAGGGAAGCTGGCCTTGATACATTAACATCCTCCCACAAACTTAGCCGGGGCTGGTGGCAAAGTTTGTTGCCAAAATAAGCAAAGGTAGCTTGAGACATGGGCTTGGTAAAGATATAAGCCACTTGATGGTGTGTGGAAACATATCGAGTAACCAAAAGACCAAAAACAACTCTTTCACACACAAAGTGATAATCAAGCTCGATGTGCTTACTGCGAGCATGAAATACTGGGTTGATGGTCATATGGAGGGCACTGATGTTGTCACAGAACAAGACTGGGGGGCATGGCTGAGGAATTTGAAGGTTCTTGAGAAGGAAGGTCAATCAGGTAAGTTCAGCAGTGGTGTGAGCCATGGTGCAATACTCAGCCTCAGTGCTGGAGCAGGAGACGGTGTGTTGTTTCTTAGTACACCAAGATAGGAGATTATGACCAAGAAATGTACGATAGCCGATGGTGGATTGTCGAGTGGTTGGACAGTCGGCCTAGTCAGAATTAGAGAAGGCACATAGGTTAAGAGAAGTATGTGAGGTCAAGGCCAAGATTGATGGTACCTTTGACATATAGCAAGATTCTTCAAGCGAGTTTAAGATCAGAGACAGTGGGAGCCTGCATAAATTGGGAGACAAAGTTAACACTAAAGGACAAATCAAGTCTAGTGAGGGTTAAATATTGCAAGGATCCAACGAGGTCACGATAAAAGGCAGGGTCAGCAAGCTGGGTGTCATCAGTGTGAAGGTGAGGTTTAGTATCTAAGGGTGTCGGCATGGGTTTACAATCTTACATCTGTGCCTTTACAAGAATGGTAAAAGCATAATGAGATTAAGATAGATGCATGCCATGAGAGGTGTGAGTTATCTTCGTCCCAAGGAAATGATGAACTGGGCCAAGATCCTTCATAGCAAACGCAACATGAAGAAGCTGAATGAAGTGATGAAGAAGATATGAGTTTGAACCTGTAAGAAGCATATCATCAACATAGAGTAACAAGATGAGAGATCCATGAAAGGAATACAATATAAAGAGGGAGGGATCAGTTAAACTGCAGAAAAAACCATGAGTAAGGAGAAATTAGCTAAAATGATCAAACCAAGCGCGTAGGGCTTGTTTTAAGCCATAAAGAGAATGCTGAAGTTTGCACACATGGTGGAGATGCTGAGGATTAGCCATGCCAGGAGGTTGAGTCATAAAAATGTCTTCAGATAAGTATCCATGGAGAAACACATTTTTGACATCCAACTGTCGAATATCCCATTGTTGAACAAGGGCAAGAGTGATAACCAGTCGAATGGTCCTTGGTTTGATAACAGGAAAAAATGTGTCAGTATAATCAATTCCATCCAGTTGATGATACCCTTTGGTGACAACTCGTGCTTTCAAATGATCCAGGGTTCCATTAGGTTTGAGTTTGGCTTTAAAGACCCATTTGGAACCAATAACATGCATAATAGGATCCCGTGGAACAAGTTTCCATGTCTGATTATGGTGAAGAGCAGTCATTTCATCTTGCATAGAAGCACGCCATCTTGCATGACTAAGAGCAGCTTTAATGGAGGAGGGCTCTTGGGGAATAGTAGAACATGTGATGGTAAGTGCATATTTAGGATTAAGCTTGAATGTCCCAATTTGTATGCGTGTCACCATGCGAGGTGGTGATGTCAAGATAGTATAATGTTCAAGAACCGTAGGGAACTTTGAGACTGAAGGTGCAGAATAATGTTGAGAAGCTGTTGTGGGTTCCTGAGAAATAGGATCCAGGGCATGGAGGGACTGATCTGGTGAATGGTGAAGGCCAGAGTGTGGTTCAGATCCATTGTATGGACTAAGCTTAAGAGACAGTGATAGGTTCACAGCATCTGAAGGACTCAAGTCTAAACCAAGAGAAGAGACAAGTGGTGAGGAAATCTGATCAACATGGTGAGATGAGCCAGAGTGATGTGAAAGTTGAACCATAGACTGAGACTAAGATATGGGTGCTGGCCCATGGTGAGAAGAATTTGAGACCAATGTAGGTGAATGATCACATCGTGGATCTAGTAGAGTAGGCGATGGAGGAGTGAGTGGTACATCTGTAGGCAATAAAAAAGAATCAGATGGGAAAATAGGCATATTAACCCAAGAATCAAAAACATTTATCTACTGATGAGCAGGTGAAGGAGAGGTAGAGTAGCGTGACTCTATAAAAGGAAAGAATGTCTTCTCAAAAACAACATGTCATGAAACAAACATCCTCTGAGTGGAAGGATGGAAGCATTTGTAGCCCTTATGCCTGTCACTGTAACCCACAAAAACACAAGGAATAGTTTTGGGATCAAACTTATGTTTCCTTGTGTCCCATGTATAAGGAAAGCACTTGGAGCCAAATACTCATAAGGAGGAGTAGGTAGGATGAATTCCATGCAGCTTGAGGTAAGGTGTAACATTACGAAGATCAGTAAAGGGTAGGTGATTTAGGAGATAAACTACAGTTGCAAAAGCCTCAGGCCACAGATACAAAGGTGCATGACAATGAAACATCATAGCTATGCCTAACTCACGAATTATTCTATGGCGTCGCTCAACCATACCTATTTGCTCTAGAGTATGTAGGCATGATTTCTGATGAACAATTCCTTGTGCTTGAAAATGAGTCGTTAACCTGGAATTCACAAACTCACCACCGCCATCTGAGTGAAATATTTTTATTTTTGAGTTAAATTGTCTAGCAACATAGTTTTCAAATGTTAAGTATGCATCAACAAAGGCAGATTTAGATTTAAGAGGGATAAACCAAGTATAACGTGAGAAATCATTAATGATGCAAGCATAATATCTATATTGTCCAAGAGCTAAGACAGGTGAGGGACCCCACAAATCACAGTGTATTTTATTAAAAATCTCATAATTATAATTCTCAGAGCAAGAAAAAGGCATTTTACTAAGTTTCCCAAGTTGGCAACTATCACAAAGGGTTAGATGTTTGTTGGGTCCATCTACATGAACAAATCCATTATTTTAAAGAAACTACAAAGTAGAAAGTTGAGGGTGTCCTAAACGTTGATGCCATACTTCAGCAGAAGTGTGCTTGAATCTGTGTGAAAAATGCAATTCATGGGGACTGGAAATGACATAGAGATCGCCACTACGTTACCCGTTCATTACCTTGTGACCTATCTCCCGATCCTTAATAGAAAAACCATCATTAGAAAATTCACAATTCAATGGAAATTTATCAGTGAGTTGGCTAACAGACAGTAAATTATGTTTCAAGTATGGAACATAGAGTACATTGTTAAGAGGTAACCGTTGTGTTCCATTATTCACAGAGGCATCACCAATAGATTTAATTTTCAAGGGAGTTCCATCACCAATCAGAACCGAGTTAGGACCAGAATAGGCACGTAAGTTTGTTAACAAATGAGCATTACCTGTCATGTGATTGGAAGCACCAGTATCCGTTGTCCAATCAGTGTCAAATACATTGTTATTAAGGGTAAGAGCAGCTAAAGCTTGAGGAATTTCTTTTGATTTGGTGGCATGTTTTGATAAGTGCCAACAGATTTTTGCTATATGTCCCTGCACACCACAAATTTGGCAAGTTTCATTCCTATACATTTCTCGTTCAGCAGGGGTCATTCGCCTTTGACCTAGAGGTGGTAGTTGTCGGCTAATGGTAGATTCTGATTTATTATTATCAAGAGCATACTTAGGATGGCTAAAATTTTGGTTATGAGCCTGAAACCCACGCCCATTTAAAGTGAATTGGTTCGATGGATTTCAACTTTGCTGGGAATGTGCCTTTGACCATAGAAGGCAAACTAATGGTTTGCATTGGTTGTGAACCAGCTCTGTCATTGTTCATAGCCTTACAACAAGGATACTAGTTCGGAGTAAGAAGGGCGAGGGGGTTTGAGCATTGCAGTAGTAAAGGATTCATACCTTGGGCCAAGGCTGGTGAGAAGGGAGAAGACTTTAACTTTTTCATTCATAGGACTACCAATACTTTGAAGGTTCGAACATGTTCTCCAATAGTGACACTGTCATCTTTGCGCAGATAAGTAAGTTACTCTCGGAGGGTGAATTCCCTCTCTTGTGAGTCTTGAGCGTCTGCCCTTTTTAAAGCCTCCCAAACAGCCTTGGCTGTGTTGAGTCCAATTACGAGCCCAAGCGCTTCCTCAGCAAGAATGCCGATGAGCCAACCCTGAAGAAGACGATCGGCTTTTCTCCAGGCAGCTAGTTCCTTGGTTGCTTTATCTGAGACTGAAATTGTGGGTATTTCTGGTTTGGGTGTCTCACCGGTGAGATGTCCTACCAGTTCTTGACTTTTGGCTAAAGCCAACGCCTGTTCATGCCACAAAGGATAGTTATCCTGTTTCAATTTAAGAGTAATAAAATTACTTACGTTGTGTGACAAGGAAGCCATTACAGTGTTGCTCACAACCAACGCTCTGATACCAAGAAGAAAAGAAAAAACAAGAATAATAAAATAGAACAAAAAAAAAAAAACACAGCTAAGAGTAAAGGAACAACTAAGAACCCGAATGGCAACACAAATATTTAATATTGAATATGATTGCACAACGTGAGAATACAGAGAATAAGTGACCGAATTTATAGAGAGGAGAACAACAAGTAAACTATAACGGTAGCTAATCTTATGCCTGAACATGTAGTCAATCTCATTAATGCCATTGACCATATCCTCATATTTTTAGAAAGATTTTCAGCAGGGATCAACGTGATTATCCATTGCACAATGATTGAGTTGCATCTTGATTTCCATGATCACTCGGGGATGATTTCCATTGATGACGCCAGAACTAACTCTTCTGACTTTGAGACTGACTTTGTGGATGATGCGCTATTATTGGGATTGATATTATAATGCCTTATCTCTCTAGTATCATTATCTTGATTGTGCTATAAATGTGGGAGGGAAGCTGATACGTTAACATTAGGGAGTTAAGACTTCAAGCTAATAAAATATAAACAACTTCATATTTCAAAAAGCAAAAATCGTTTTCACTCTAAAGCTAGGTTACTAAAATGCGTTGACATTTTAGAACTTTCCATTGACTAACTTTTTTCCTTAACCGAACATCAAAAAGTTAGGAATTGAAAGTGTTTTCTGAAAATATACTTTTCTTTAAAACAAACAAACCTTAAATTAATTATGGATAAATCTATATACATACAAGGCATATGGTATGCTTACCCTTGAATACTTACATGTTTATTCATAATCTAAGCCTAAAGTTTGAGAATCAAACTACATTTTGTTTAAAAATAATATGAATACTCTAAAGGATTGTCAGCCCATGATCTTCGCATGATTTCCCTAACCACCAGATCACTTGTAACCTACCACTATACAGCAACTTATCTCGGCCTTTATTTAAAGCCTGTATATATTTACGGATAACACTATTATGCAATACAAGTTGAGTTACTATTTTCACCTGCTTTATCTTTATACTCTTCCACATATTCTTAAGTGCTTATCTAATGAGAGAATCATATTTAAAACCATGAGCTTGCGGAAAGAATTGACACAGATGAATATGAAAACTTTTATAAATAAAACACAGAGAAAGATTATATATTTACATGAACGTCGGAGCCATCTTGAAGAGCAGAGTCTTTCCTCCATGTCATGCGTTGTGAAGGTGGCAACTTCCTTGACCTCTGCCCTTCATAAAAAGAAATGCTCTTCGTCAATGCTTTTCCATAGTTATGTGAATCAGCTCTTTCCATTGTTACCGTCACTACCACAATTATTATTGAAAATAACAATTTTGATACACCCATTGTAAACATTGGATTTTGTCTAGGCACAAAAATAAAATAACAAAAAAAGTAATAACAAAAAAATAAAATAAAATAAAATAAAAAAATATATGATAAAGTTATGATAAAAAGAAAAAAAAAAAGAGAATGATAGATAAGGAAAATAAACAAAAAGAAAGCTAATTAAAAAAAAAAAAAAATTATTTTTTGACAGCCCAAAAAAAGGTCCAGCCTGGTCCAGCACACATTAGGCCCACTCCCTTAGTCTGTTCCAGTACTTCAGGTCCAGCCCAACAACCAGTTCCACCTAGCCCATATCTATCTGCCTGGCCCGGTCCACTACCAACCCGGAGCACACGTTCATTTCCCCTAAATTTTCTTTCTGCAATTGGCTTTCCCTTTCCCTGCAACTCTGCACCCCGTACGTTTGGCTACCCACTCCCTCTGTCGTAGCTGGTTCCCCACGCCTCTCTGCACTTTGGCCACTCTCTTCCCCGTCTGTCTGCCAATGCTGCTTTCCTTCTGCTATGCTACTGGTCTCCCACATCTCTGCAACCGCCATGCACAACCAGTTTCTGCCTAGTGGCCTCTGTCCACAAGATTCTGGTGAAAGGTAAGGGATTTGGTCTGCTCCCCTCCTATAAATGCGAAAGAGAATGGTGGAAGAAGGGGGGATCTGAGGTGAGACAAAGGAAAGCTTCACGAATTAGAGAGCTAAAGCAGAGAGGAGTTCACGGAATCTGACCAAGAAGAAAGGCAGGAATCTGATTCTAGAAAAGGGGAAAAGAACGAAATAGAGAGGGATGGAATTTCTGGGTTTTGAAGGATGAGAGTTCTCGAGAAATTGGGAGGAAGAACAGAGGAAATAGCCTCGAGAAAACCAAGGGGAAATTTTTGGGTTTTCGAAGGGTGAGAGTCACGGATCTTTCCAGCGATCTTTGGAGGGAGATTTACAGGAAAGGCAATTTGGAGCTTCACGGTTTTGAAGGATTGAAACCGAGAACCATCAAACGATAAGGCTGCATCGTTATAGTGGTCTATGTTGGGATTTTGAGTTTGCTTCTGGGTAATCTGCCATCTCCATTATCTAAATTCAACGTGTGAATTTGAAATTGTGTAACCCTTGGAATTTAGGAATTAAATTAATATCAGTTTTGCCTATTTCTTGTTGTCTCTTGCTGAGGGGTTATGTAATTTGTGGTTAGACAGGGGTTAATTCATGCTGGTATAAACCTCATTTCCATTTTGTTTGCTTATGCACCTTGTTCTTTGTATGATTGGCCAAAGTTGATGCTTCATGGACTTGAATTAGTAGTTATTTCGTTTTGGAATGGCTTATCTTCTGAAATACCAGTTAAGTGGATTTCATTGATCTATTCATGGATTGTAACATTAAATATGATCTGGGTTATGGATTTTATTATGCTATATCAGGATGAGAACCCATTTGATGGCTCTGGGGGTCCAGAGTATAAGAATACTGTGATTGCTTAGCTTACTGACTTGTTGATAGAAATTTGAATCAGGATGACATCGAATTGGCAACCCCTACTTGTTTAAAATTAACTCTGGCATGATTAATTTATCACCATGATGGTTTTGCTTTGATATCAATTCTGTCAGCATCCCCTGACTTGTGTGAAATTAGTTTGCTTAAAGGATGTCAATTTTACTATTTTTGT
>JASKGM010097489.1:0-12642 GCA_034509205.1 Ceratonia siliqua
CTATTCTAGTTCTATCATCAGCTATGGGTTCGAATTTAAGAGAAATTCTAGAGAATGTTTGCTACCCTAAAATTTTCTTGTCTTTCCTGAATGATAAGGAGAAAAAAAAATCGGGTCAAAAGAAAATGCCATTTTGGAGTTTTATCAACAATTTGCTTGTGTAGGCGCGAAGATATGGTATTTTCTGAATCTTTATGTAAGGAATTACAAAAAAAAAAATTTCAACAAATATGTGAATTAGGAAGAATTGGTCGACAAAATATGAACCGAAGGCTGAATGTTGATATACCTCATAACAATACATTTTTGTTACCACAAGATATATTGACAGCTGCAGATCATTTAATTGGAATGAAATTTGGAATGGGTACACTTGACGATATGAATCATTTGAAAAATAAACGGATTCATTCCGTAGCTGATCTCTTACGAGATCAATTTGGATTGGCTCTAGATCGTTTAGAAAATATGGTTAGAGGAACTATATGTGGAGCAATTAGGCATAAATTGATACCGACTCCTTAGAATCTGGTGTCTTCAACTCCATTAACGACCACTTAGAATCTTTTTTTGGATTACACCTATTATCTCAAGTTTTGGATCGAACCAATCCATTGACACAAATAGTTCATGGGAGAAAATTGAGTTATTTGGGCCTGGAGGATTAACAGGGCGAACTCCTAGTTTTCAGATATCCATCCTAGTCACTATAGACGCATTTGCCCAATTGACAAGTCTGAAGGAATCAATGTTGGACTTATTGGATCCCTAGCAATTCATGCGAGGATTATTTAGTGGGGGTCTATAGAAAGTCCATTTTATGAAATCTATCAAAAAGAATACAGATGCTTTATTTATCACTAAGTAGGGATGAATACTATATATTAGCAACAGGAAATTCTTTGGCGCTGAATCAAGGTATTCAAAAGGAACAAGTTGTTTCAGCTTGATACCGTCAAGAATTTCTGACTATTAAATGGGAACATGTTAATCTTCGAAGTAATTTTCCCTTCCAATATTATTCTATTGGAGCTTTCCTCATTCCTTTTATCAAGCATAATGATGCGAATTGAGCTTTAATGAGTTCTAATATGCAACGTCAAGTAGTTTCGCTTTCTCAATCCAAAAAGTGCATTGTTGGAACTAGATTGGAACGCCAAGTGGCTCTAGATTCAGGAGTTCTCGCTATAGCCAAACACGAGGAAAAGATCATTTATACGGATACTGACAAGATCATTTTAGTGGTAAATGGGGATACTCTGAGCATTTCATTAGTTATGCATCAAAGTTCCAACAAAAATACTTGCATGCATAAAAAACCCCAGGTTCAACGAGGTAAATGCATTAAAAAGGGATAAATTTTAGCGGACGATGATGCTACAGTTGGTGGCGAACTCTCTTTGGGAAAAAAACGTATTAGTAGCTTATATGCCATGGGAAGGTTACAATTCTGAGGATGCTGTACTCATTAGTGAGCTTCTGGTCTATGAAGATGTTTATATTTCTTTTCACATACAAAAATATGAAATTCAAACTCATGTGACAAGCCTTGGTCCTGAAAGAATCACTAATGAAATACCACACCTGGAAGCCCATTTACTCTAAAATTTAGACAAAAATGGAATTGTCATACTGGGATCTTGGGTAGAGACGTGCGATATTTTAGTACATAAATTAACGCCTCAAATGGCGAAAGAATCCTCGCATGGCTCGAAAGATAGATTATTACAAGCTATACTTGGCATTCAGGTTTCCACCTCAAAGGAAACTTGTCCAAAATTACTTATAAGTGGTAGAGGTTAAGTTATTGATGTGAGATGGATCCAGAAAAAGGGGGGGTTCTAGTTATAATCCAGAAACGATTCGTATATATATTTCACAGAAACATAAAATTAAAGTAAGTGATAAAGTGGCTGGAAGACATGGAAATAAAGGTATCGTTTCCAAAATTTTGTCTAGACAAGATATGCCTTATTTGCAAGAGGGAAGACCTGTTGATATGGTCTTCAATCCATTAGGGGTACCTTCCCGAATGAATGTAGGACAGATATTTGAATGCTCACTCAGGTTAACAGGGGGTATGCTAGATAGACATTATCGAATAGCACATTTTAATGAGAGATATGAACAAGAGGCTTCGAGAAAGCTAGTGTTTTCTGAATTATATGAAGCCAGTAAGCAAACAGCGAATCCATGGATATTTAAACTCGAGTATCCGAGAAAAAGTAAAATATTTGATGGAAGAACATGGGATCCTTTTGAACAGCCTGTTATAATAGGAAAGGCTTATATCTTGAAATTAATTCATCAAGTTGATGATAAAATACATGGACGTTGTCACAACGTGACGAATGGCCGAAACACAGAGATTTTATAAAAAATGGAGTCTCCACTAATTAATTAGGAGGATAATTGGAATCCTTGTAAAAACCACAAAACTGGCCTTCGTAACCAGAGGAAAGGTTCGGGAGTCGAATTACGTGTGAGGAAGGTGTTAGGCACCTCACAGCGTCCATCCCTAATGACGGTTATCCTTAATCGTCTGTGCTTTAATTCTATTTAATTTTAGTTATTTTGATTACCCCTGTTTATTATTGCTAAGAGAAAATGATGAAAGTTAAAAAAAACCGGACCTAACTTACTGAGTAAGAGCCTACGTACCCCAATGGGGATCAAGGTCCACCTAATTCGATAGTATTTTGCAAATGCACCTAGGGCGGATAGTATTTTAATCCTAAGGCATATAGTATTTTAAGTTGGTAAGATAATGTGGAAGAATAAATCTCCACCCAAAATCTTTAAGGGGTTAGAACAGTGTGGGAGGATGAACCTCCACCCAAAGTTTAGGGATGAAATGAGACAATATAGAAGTATTAATCTTCATATAAAGCTCAAGACAATATGAGAAAATAATTCTCCATATATTGTTTGATAAAGGTTTGTCATTCTCGAAAAAAACAATTTATGGTTTAGTTTTGAATATTTCAAAGATTGGGATTTAAAACATAATTTAACTGAAGGGATTAAAATGTAATTTTTAGAAAGTAAGGGGTCAAACTGTAAATTTTAAAAGTAAAGGGTCAACCTATAAATTTTGCAAACTAAGAGGTCAAAATGTAAGTTGTAGAAAGTAAGTGGTCAAGACATAATTTTTTTAAAAAATACTGATGGTGTAATTTTTAGGTTTGAAATGAGAGTAATTGAATTTTCACTAGATTTCTCTTTCTTTTGACTTTCTTTAGCACGATTATTTTTTGTAATGAGTCATAACTTGTCCCGTAATTAAATTTTTGACGATTAAGGAGGGTTATTGGAACCCAATTTTGACTCTTTTTTATAAAAAGAAAGAAAGAAAAAATTTAAGTGAGAATAACATGTTTAGGCACCTTTTATAATTATTTTGGTTCCCAACTCAACCAATGGGCCCATTTCCTTATTTATGAAAGCCCTTGAAGCTTCAACATTTTTACTTCTCATTTACTGTTGGGCTGTCAAAGAAACACCATGGAAATAAAATAAGAGTAGAGACAAAGTCTTCTATCCTATGTGGTTTACCATGAGCTATGTTGCCTAATCAAATGAATCATGAACGAAATGTGTAGGCATTGCAAATAAAGCAAATAACCTTAAGCCAATCACATCTCCTCCTACCACAGTAGTGAGTTTACAAGGCCAGAACAATGGCTAACATTATCCAGAGGCTAAGCCATTATGACTCTGCCCAGATTTACTTTCAACTAAATAAGGCTACACATGATCCCCAGTATTAATTCCATATGAAGTTAGATTATCGCAACCGATTCACATCAGGTTGGCCAAACTAAGCATGATTCATGGGTTAATATTTACACCACTACACAGGATTTAATAGCCTCATTCTGTGCATAACGATTTGAAATTAATTCCCTGATAAACATGGCTCATTCTGATAATACAGACCCTATTATCACAAAAAAAAAAAAGCAACCAAATGTGCTACCAAGAGTAATCTTTATGAGCACACCACATAACAGACTTATCTTTCAAAAACAAAGTTAACAAAATGGTTTTCCACACAACAGAATTATCTTTCACAAAACAAAGCTAATAAAGTGGTTTTCAATATGCACTATTATAAACCAAAGTCTCAACAACAAAATTACTTCCACCAGAACAAATTGAGCATAATTCAGATTAAATGCAGTATGTTACTCCAGAGTCCATTTCTAGTTGAGCTATCAAATTTAAGCACGACTATTTCCTGGTAAATTCAGAACTAACTTTAAGCAAGAATGGCTTAGGGTGATAATCCCTCAAGAGCTACTTAGGCATGCAATCCTACTTGGTTTCATGCCCAGCATTAATCAGCTATGAAGTTGGATCACCTCAATTACAAATCAGGCTGAGTATGATTCCTACTAATATTGGATGCACCAAACATAATTCACCATTAAGGTTTGCCCTAGTAGGTTTAGTTTAATTCTACTATCAAAATTACTCTTGCTGGGTAGGATTAACCAACTGGCCCTGCATATGATAACTTAAATCAATTCCTGGGGAAATGTGTCTAATTATGATAATCTAGAATCCATTTCACCCAAAACCATCCCGATAAGCTACTGGAGTTACTCCTAACAAGCAAATCATCACATAACAGCAGCATTATCTTTTCAAAAAACAAAAACAAACACTACTAAAATGACAAAGGGATCTCCTTCAAATCAAACCAGTGCATACTAGAACCGTTCTTCAAGCAAGCAGACATACTTATAGAAATATCACCAAAATTAGTTTGATTTACACCTTAAGGCAAGCTATAGGTGATGATTTATTCTACCACGGCCTAGCAACAATGTAGACATGACAGTTTCTCCTGGTAAGATGACAAACTAACTCCACCAGAGCAAGTTGAGTATGTTAACTTAAATTATCCCCACAAACCAAACCAATCATACCATTTGGAATTAATTTTACATAAAGCAATTCATGGTAATTCAAGCAGGCATATTTATGGTAATTCTGGATAAACTCTAAGGAAGAACAGGGCATACTCCACCATGACAACACAAAAGTGATAATGCTAAAGCAATCCCAACATAACCACTAGTCAGAGAAGTATAGTGATGCCATGATTTCATGAAATTAATCTCACCTGATTCACAAGCAAGGGAGGGCCAACAGGGAAGGCCAACAATGTTCCCATTAAAGCAAGACTAGCATGGTATTCAAGTAAATCCCTCAAGAGTAAAAAATACCATAATAAACCGAAACTAATTCCATTCACAAACAAGGCTAAGTGTAATTTCAGAATTAACCTCTTACCTAGTGAGCATAACAAAACCATCCAGAAGGAACATCCAGTAAAGGTAGGGATAATGTGTTAGTTCACTATCAACGGCACCCACCCGTAAACATGCTAAGACAGAACTATTGATCCCCAACGTAATATGTACATGGCGTATGAAATGAATTTTACTCTATTGAACCAAAATTAGCAGCATACACAACTTTATAACAGGATTGCTTGCCTCTACAAAGTTTCTTGTTAGCTTTTCTCTCTGACTTGCGTTGAAGCTGTTCTGATCCACTCTTCTTCTGTTCTTCCTTGATCTCCTGGTTTTCGGTTGTCCCCCAATCTTCGCTTCTGACTTCCTTAATCTTATTATCCGGTCCTCCTTTTCTTTAGCTTCTGCTGGTATTTATAGCTGAACCCGATGCACACTTCCCCGACTTGCCTTCATTTCACCCGAAAAATCCCTCCCTTCTTATCCTCTGCTATCAAACGGTGTGCTGGAGGTTGAAAGAAATGCATATGCCCTAAAAGTCTCCAAATTCAGCTAGGGATGACGCCGGACGAAGGTAGTGAATCCTGGCATTAATAGGAGATCACAGTGACGGGACCTGCCATTAATCCGGTGAGCTGTTGCTGCAAAGAAGCCTCTCGAAGGAGGATGATTCACCAGCAGGAAACCTCCTCGGTCTGAAGCCTCTGAGCAACGCTCCTGAGAAGCGGCCAAGGCCTTTTCCTTGTAAGGCAAATGCGTTGAGCGCAGAAATGGCCAGACTGGGGTATGGTACTGTGGACCGGACAAGGAAATGGGCTGAGCTTGCATGAATAAGAAGATGGACTTGAGGTGGGAATGGGCCCTGTAGGTTATAGGCCGAATAGTGTCAGGACGCATGCTACTCAGTTGGGATAATTGGAGTATTTTTTTACTTGGTTGCTCCATCTAAAGATTGATATGTTATATTTCTTATTTTCTTAATTTTATCTCATTTTCCTTTTTATATTTTACATTTTATCACATATTACTTCGTTTTATGTTTCACTTTCTTAAATTTCTTAATACCTATTATTTTTTTAGAAAAGTTTAAAATTTACTCGGATAAAATCAGGTGTTTACAGACGTTCCAGTGGACATTATGCACTTGTTACGCAACAACCCCTTAGAGGAATGGCCAAGCAAGGGGGACAAGGGGTAGGAGAAATGGAGGTTTGGGCTCTAGAAGGATTTGGTGTTGCTCATACTTTACAAGAGATGCTTACTTATAAATCGGATTATATTAAAACTCACTAAGAAGTACTCGGTACTACGATCATTGGAGGAACAATACCTAAACCTGAGGATGCTCTAGAATCTTTTCGATTGCTTGTTCGAGAACTATGATCTTTGGCTTTGGAACTAAATCATTTCCTTGTATCTGAGAAGAAATTCCAGATTCATAGGAATGAATCTTAATCGGAATGAATCAGAATCTTTCTTCTATGATTGATCAGTATAAACATCAACAACTCCAAATTGGATCAGTTTCTCCTCAACAAATAAGTGTTTGGGCTAAGCAAATCCTACCTAATAAAGAGATAGTTGGGGAGGTAACAAAACCCTATACTTTTTTTTCATTACAAAACCAATAAGCCTGAAAAAGATGGATTATTTTGTGAAAGAATTTTTGGACCTATAAACAGTGGAATTTGTGCTTGTGGAAATTATCGACTAATCGGAGATAAAAAAGAAAACCCAAAATTTTGTGAACAATGCGGAGTAGAATTTGTTGATTCTCAAATACGGAGATATCAAATGGGCTATATTAAATTAGCATGCCCAGTAACCCAAGTGTGGTATTTGAAACATCTTCCTAGTTATATCGCGAATCTTTTAGATAAACCTCTTAAAGAATTAGAGGGTCTAGTATACTGCGATGTGTGATTTGATCAAAATTCTTATTTTACAGATTCAGAATGAGAAACTGTCATTCCATTCAATAGAATTGGGATGCCCTGGATCTGACATGTCTCTTGGGCTGAGTAACATGAAGCTCAGAATTATGGGTGTATTTAATACTCCCAAATTGTCACAAAGTGACGGATGGGGAAAATTGCACCGTCGTGACCTCATAGCGATAAAAGGGAAAAATATAGAGATAAAAAAAAATTGGAGTCACTACCAATTAATTATAAGGATAATTGAGATCCTTTAAAAAACCAAAAATTGGCCCTTGAAACCAGAGGATAGGTTCGGGAGTCTAATTACGTGTGGGGAAAGTGTTAGGCACCCCACCGCGTCCATCTCTAAGGACGGTTACCCTAAATCGCTTGTGCTTAAATTTATTATTGTGTTTGAATTACCCCTTTTATTATTTTAATTTAAAGAAAAATAAAGAAGTATAAAAATTGAACCTGTCTTACTATGTAAGTGCCTACGTACCCTTAAAGGATCAAGGTCCACGTAGTTCGAATTAATTTGAAATAGAATTTTGAATTATTAAGACAATATGGAAAGTTAGGTTTCCACATAAGGTCCGACAAAATGAGAGATTAATTCTCTACATGAAGTTTGAAAAATAAAGACATTATAGGAAAGTGAATTTCCACATAAAGCTTGAACATAATGGGCGAATAATTCTCCACTTAATGTTTAAAGGAAAGAAGACAATATGGGAATTGAATTTCCACAAAAAGCTTGAACAGAATGGGAGAGTATTTCTCCACATAATGTTTAAAAGGATTTAAGTATTTTGGAAGCATCGGGGTCAAAATAGAATTTTTGAAAATGTTAGGGTCGAATTTAAATTTTGGAAAATATTGAGGCCCAATCTTAAATTTTAAGAGTTTTGGGGTCCAAAGAGGATATCCAAAAATTGACTTAAACCATTGAGCGCTTTTTTGAAATTTAATTAGCCTTTTTAAATCTCATTTAAAGTAATCTCATTGGGCATTTCCTACAAATATTTATTTGGGTTTTTTGGAATAAACCTTTGAGAAATCCTCCCCTTTGAAAATAACACTATTGGGCCATGAACTCATTTTGAAAATGTTGGACCTTTGAAGCCATTTTGGAAGATTAATTTGAACGGGTTATTGGGAACTCATTTTGAAAGTAAATACTTTAATGGGCCGTTGGAACCCTCCCTAAGCTGAATCCCTTTAAAAATAATAAAAATAATAATAAAATAATAAAATAAAATAAGTAAGTAAATAAATAAATAAATAAAATATATATATATAAAAAAAGACTTTTATCTTGCCTTTAATCCCCTCTTGACCAGAGTGCATGGGACATTTGCATACCAATTGATGGGGGGATTATGAATAACAGAGAAAATTAAAGGGAATGAGGTAAGCAACACAAATTTATGAGAAAAGGAAGAAAGCCACATTACACAAAAAAAAAAAAAAAAAAAGATCAGCCACTAAACGTGCCAGCCCTCAAGAAGCTTACTGAATCACAAGTATCCACAAGAAGTACCAATTGGTATACATTCAGCAAACTCTACTTCAGAACAATATCGGAGCTAAAATCATAGTTTCTTAGATAAATGACTAAAAAACGCAAATCTGCATTGAGTAAGGTCCCATGGCAATCCAATAACCATCCAAGGCATTTAGA
This sequence comes from Ceratonia siliqua, assembly GCA_034509205.1. Taxonomy (NCBI): domain Eukaryota; kingdom Viridiplantae; phylum Streptophyta; class Magnoliopsida; order Fabales; family Fabaceae; genus Ceratonia; species Ceratonia siliqua. The sequence continues at coordinate 8,868 of JASKGM010097489.1, forward strand.
TTAACTTAATTTCAGTGTAAATAATCTTGGATGAAAATCAAATTTACACCAGAGAATATCACTCTAGACATCAAACTATTTACAGGATGCAAGCCTATATGCTCCACGACCATCTAAACTGTAAATATTTTGAAATAAGGATGATAGCTCTCCTAAACAATAGCTAATGTGCATTTGAATAGAAACATGGAAGACATGGGATGAAAATTCTAATCTGAATCAGATCAAGCCAACCTTGACAGTATACATATTCCACCCGAGGGCAATCTAAAATACATGAACTTAGCAAATCATAACCCTTAACCATGAGCCAAACTCAAACTATTCCATTTCTATGAAATCAAATGTCAGCATTGATTTTGTCTTGCTATGTTAATGCATTAGAAACAATGATCAAACATAAAATAGAGCTAAACATCAATCTGAGTTACATGATTAGAAGCGAAAGTCCTAATTTCCAGAACTGAGATGCCCTTGGATAGAAATCACAAATCCAAGACAAACCAAATTTTCATCCATCATGGTATTAACACATAAAAGTAAATGAAACTACAGAACTACATCCCAGTGCCCAGGAAGCTATTCCTTAGCCAAATACCAGTAGCCATAATTAATTTGGCATTGTTATCTTTTCATAGATGGATTTCCGAGCAGTATTACAATGGCAGCAACAAATTTATGGAGATAAAAAATTCCAGGACTCAAATACTAACAGCCATAGCATGAAGCAAACACCCAAAAATCCCCAATTGCAAACCCCCTATTTCGGGACAAGAAATCAAAGTCCCAGCCAATTTCCTGAATCTAAAATGATATACCTTGAATGATTTGAAGTTGCAAGGACGTTCGCCTTCTGAAGTCGCTCTCGGTTTGCTTCTCCCTTCCATGAAATTAAACCAAAATTATCCTCTTCACCCCTTTTTCACTCTCGGTGGAAAATTGCTCTCCTTCCAGAAAATCCTCCCTATTTGATTCTGCAGTTGCCCCTTTTATATATGTCGAAGGGAACCGAATCCCTTGATGGCTGCAGAAAATCATCTACGAACTGTTGGGTGTCGCGCATGGCCTGGAAATTCTCCATTGAAATCACGACAGAGGATACTAAAGAGATTAGGACCGGCGGCTTCCACGGGTGGCAGAGCACGCCGCTGGTTCAGAGGGGATCAAAGGCCAGAATGGAGGGACCGGCGTGCCTTAGGAAAGGGACAAGTGGTGACTTGAAATGCAGGGGCACGGTCTGCTAAATGCAGAAAAAGGAAAGCAGAGTCAGAGGGGAAATGGTGGAGGTTGGTGGGCTCCGGTTTGGTGGACCGGGTCTGGATTCAGAATGGGTGAGGGTTTTTTCTCTTTTTTTCATTTTCATTTTCATTTTTTAATTAATAATTAATTTTTTTTATTTTTCTTATCTATTAATTTTTTTTATTTTCTGTGTTATTTTCATTATTAATATTTTTATTTTTTGTTATTAATATTTTTTTTGTGCTAGACAAAATCCAGCGTTTACACAAATAAAAAGGGAATTGGTCTATGGTCGATTCCGTAACAAATAAATATTAATTTATAGGTGTACCTCGTGAAAAAAAAAAGACTTTTTTTTTGGAATTAACTATTCCATTTCTTTTAGATAGAATTGAAATTATGTTCAAGTTCAAATAAGCAAATATATCATGGTTACAGAAGTCTATCCATTGCATATAGACTTAAGGACATCGTGGCATAATCGTCAAGGTGAAGTATGGACCTAAAAGATCGAATGGAATGATACATAGACAAGGAAATCTCTTATAAATTCCAGGGTACTCCTTTTTTTTATTTAATTAAGAATTAAAGGGATTCCTCATTCGAATGGAGGTAGACTACTCAAGAATTTCACATTTCATTTATTTTATGTCGTCGCAATTGATAATTGAATAAATAATTCAAAAAATATAAATAAAAAGAAGAATGAATCAATGAAATGTTGCTTGGTCTTTATTGAGGACTTGAGTAAAGAGTAGACCTTTTAGGGGTTTTATAGAATTTGAAAGAAGGAGCCCCTATCTTTATCTTTATCTTTATTTGGTGTAACTACTTGAGTGAAACTTTCACGTATGATTTTGAAGGGGGGAGATCCTATTGGATCCTATCCAAATTTTTCCTTTGCTAGGCCCATAGTTAAAAAAACTTACTTTCTTATGATTACGAGGTTCATTCGAATATGAAATCCAATCCTGGAAATACAGCATCCCACTGTTTTTTACTACCCAAGGTTTTGATACATTTCGAGATTGAGAAATTTCTACTAGAGCAGGTGCTATCCAAGAACAATTAGCTTATCTAGATTTGAGAATTATTATAGATTCTTTGTTGGTAGAATGGAAAGAATTAGGGGAAGAGGGATCCACGAGCAATGACTGGGAAGATCAAAAAATTGGAATAAGAAAGAATTTTTTGGTTCAACGAATAGAATTAGCTAAGAATTTTATTCGAACAAATATAGAACCAGAATGGATGGTTCTATGTCTATTATCGGTTCTTCCTCCCGAATTGAGACCGATTATTCAAATAGATGGGTAAACTAATGAGCTTGGATATTAATGAACTCTATAGAAGAGTTATCTATTGGAACAATACTCTTATCGATCTATTAACAACAAGTAGATCGGTGCCAAGTGAATTAGTAATGTGTCAGGAGAAATTGGTACAAGAAGCCGTGGATACACTTCTTGATAATGGAATCTCTGGACAACCAATGAGGGACAATCATAATAATGTTTACAAGTCGTTTACAGATGTAATTGAAGGCAAAGAGGGAAGATTTCGCGAGACTCTGCTTGGTAAATGAGTTGATTATTCGGGGCATTCTGTCATTGTCATAGGTCCCTCGCTTTCATTACATCAATGTGGATTGCCCCACGAAATAGCAATAGAGCTTTTCCAAACATTTTTAATTTGTGGTCTAATTAGACAACTTTTTGCTTCAAACATAGGAGCTGCTAAGAGTAAAATTTGGGAAAAAGAACCAATTGTATGGCAAATACTTCAAGAGGTTATGCAGAGGTTATGCAGGGGCATCCCGTATTGCTGAATTAAGTGCCTACTCTGCATAGATTAAGCATACAGGCCTTCCAACCCATTTTAGTGGAGGGCTTGCTGTTTGTTTACATCCATTAGTTTGTAAGGGATTCAATGCAGACTTTGATGGGGATCAAATGGCTATTCATGTGCCTTTATCTTTAGAGGCTCAAGCAGAAGCTCGTTTACTTATGTTTTCTCATATGAATTTCTTGTCTCCAGCTATTGGGGATCCCATTTCTGTACCAACTCAAGATATGCTTATTGGGCTTTACATATTAACGAGCGGGAATTGTAGAGGTATTTGTGCAAATAGATATAATCCGTGTAATCGCAAAAATTATAAAAATGAAAGAATTAACGATAATAACTATAAGTATACAAAAGAAAAAGAACTTTTTTTTTTTTTGTAATTCCTATGGTGCAATTGGAGCTTATCGACAGGAAATAATAAATTTTGATAGTCCTTTGTGGCTCCGGTGGTGACTAGATCAATGCATTCTTTCTTCAAGAGAAGCTCCTATCAAAGTCCACTACCAATCTTTGGGTACCTATCATGAGATTTATGGGCACTATTTAGTAGTAAGAAGTATAAAAAAAGAAATTCGCTGTATATACATTCCAACCACTGTTGGTCATATTTCTTTTATCGAGAAATCGAAGAAGCTATACAAGGCTTTTGCAGGGCCTATTCATATGGTATCTAATCACATAGATCGTA
>JASKGM010097500.1:0-12639 GCA_034509205.1 Ceratonia siliqua
TAATTAAGTACAGTAGTATGATAAAAAAAATTTGTAAATAATTCATATGCTAATTAGGATAAAAAATTAATATAAATTCATATAGATATAAATTAATATAAATTAATATATATATATATATATAGATAAATTTTTTAATTCATATATTATTTATGATAAAAAAATTTAAAAAATATTAAAAAAAAAATTGAGCCAGCGGGCTTAGTCCTTATAAGCCCGGCCCGAATAGGCACAGCCCTTATAGGTCAACTAAAATTTAGCCATTGAAAATTAAGACCCGAGCTAGGCCCTAACCCTCCAAAAACAGGCCGACCCGTCGGACCGAACTTAAAATTGATAGTGCTACAGAAAACCAATTTGACTCACAGGTTGACACCAACACATATTTCATTCAAGACCAGTTCAAACCATCAAATATTTTTATTTGACTTATAGATCTTGAAAACTGGTATTTACCTCCTTCTCAGTCAATATGAACTAGCTTCCTTCACAAATCTCTTCTTACGTCTTATTCTCTTTTGAAATCCTCTCTTACTCGAAGTATTTTCCTTCTATTTTCTTGCTATTTGCTCTTCAATCCTTCAAATTTTTTTTTAGGGTTTCTCTGTTCCAATCTTCAGCATTTATAGTAGAAGAAAACCAAATGCAAATCCCTAATTCTACACCTATTTTACCCAAAAGAAACCCCCCATACCTATCATCAAAGAAACCCCCCATACCTATCCTCTGCCCGCCCCAACAGTGACTGGAAGTTAGGTGGAGAGAAAGGCATATTTTCATCATCAACAAATTTGCTTGGGAGAGGAGTCAATCTTCTGCACATCTTTGAGCATTAAATAGAGCAATTTGAAAGGAGAAACCTGCGTCCACTGAAGATTTTAGCAACTGTCGAAGAAATGATTGATAGTGAGCATGAGCTAGCCAAAGGGATGAAACCGCAGAAGATACGAGAAGCCTGTGGAAGCAATAGAGATAAATGTCTCAAAGGCAATCCCATGGCCACAGTATCAGGGAAGCAACTGAGATAATGAAACACAGTTGGGGCCGGGCTTCAAGGAATGGAGTAAGGCTATGAAGGTTTAGGCCAATGGATGGTAAGCATTTTGGGTTGGCTAACTCAAGTGAATGAGGCTTGGTAAAATTAATTTGATTACCTGGAGCTGTAGCAAGATTTGCCAAAGAAAGAGAAGTGGGCTAATGGAGTGCTTAACTTTTCTTTAATTTAATTTGTTTGTTTCTTCCCTAATATTTCCTTTTCACCTTTTCCATTTCTACCATTTGTTCCATATTTATGCTTTTGCCAATATTATCATATTTCCTTATTTTGTTATATTTTCTTAATTTTCCTTACTTTTTGCTACTTTTTAGAAATTTTAAAATTTACCCGGAGAAAATCAGGTGTTTACAGATATACATGTAATAGATCATACTGTAAATGTAACTTATGTGGATTTATATCGTGAAGCTTCTCAACTTCCTCTTTGCTCAATAAGGTTAAATTTATAATACTTTTTCTCATCTAGTAAAGATAGTTCCATATATTATGTTAAACATGGAATTCGTTCTTTTTACAAAATGAATTTATTTTACATATAACAGTTTTTAAAGTTCACAATTAAAACTCAATTATAATGTAACAAATTAACATAATATTATATATTTGATTGAAGAAATAGCCCAATCCTCATGCAAAGCATGTTTATGAACTAGTAACAGATATAAACTAGTACAAAGGGCTAACCATGCTGACACACCATAATAGAATAACTAGAATAGCTTAACCAAAATATACATTTCAAAATAACCCTAACTCTGCCTAGCTACCAACTATCCAAATCTACTACAAAATGTTGATCCAAGATTCAACAAAAGAGATAACCCACCTAGTACTGTGCGATGGCCTAGGAGGTAGGGGGTCAGGAAGTGGTGACGTTGTAGTTTTATCTAAAAAGTTGCAAACAAGAAATGAATCATATAAGCACATCAATACGAGCCTATAGGATTGAGTCTACACTAAGTCACCAAACACATCAATACCACCAAGGCATTTAAAGTCTAAAAACAACAGTGATCACAATATAGACTTTAACCATCTCCCAATGAATCCATAATCAACCAGTTTTGTAAAAACATAAAACATTCAATTAGTGACAACCCACAATCGAAAAATTCTCTCTCACTTGGGCTACACTAATTACATAATACAATTTATAAAACATTTTATTTTGTAAACGACTCTCTTGCTAAAACGAAAATTTTTCAATGTGGCCATAATTTTAAAAAAAAAAAACCATCGATCCAAGGGATAATGCCTCCTATATGAACCAGTATTATGGGACTTAAAAATGCCGACTCATGGTAGAAATTGCACTCTGAATTAACACAAAACCTTCCATGGTTACAAACATTATAAATCTCATAAACCAAAGTCATGATGTGATATTGTAACATGAAACTAGCACCAACATGTGTTCTTACCATGCTATATTCAATGTCGATCCACCATGATTTCTCTCATTCAACATGCTCCACACGAGCCAAACAAAGAAATCCATTCTTAGCAATAAAATATACTAATGTATTTTCTTAAAATCCCAAAATGGTGTCAATAGTGAGACATAATTAATCAAAGATTTGCTTAGACTAACACCGAGTATAGGCTCTACCATGGTCTTACAATCATCATAAAGATACAAATTCATTATGTCTTAATTTATGCCTACCATTGATGTCGTGTGATTAGTATGCATTTGATTATTAAAGAGTAACTATACCATCTTTTATGATGGAATAAAAATTTATATTAAGTTCTTAATTAGCCCACATGTATTAAGAAATGTTCATAATTTACTAAGCTCTATCATAAAGCTAGTGAGTCAACTTTGTGTTAAAATTGTTGCTCACTCATAGATTTTAATTACATGTTGATTCGTATTTACTTTTGATTTGTCTTACATTGGTAAGCTTATCATTATGTTGCGTACATATAAGAATTTAACTCGGATATTAGTACCGAAAATAACATTAAAACGTTTTTACAAGAAATAAATAGTAGTAACTCTAAGTTAAGCCATGAAAGTTGAGATGGATTTCATGGCAAATAATCGAGTATGAGATCTTGTTGAGTTACCTAATGAGATGAAAACCATTAATTGTAAATGAGTCTTTAAAACCAAGAAAAATGCATTAGGCAAGATTGAGAGATACAACGCTAGATTCATTACCAAAGGATTCACACAAAAGAAAGGAATTGACTATAGAGAGAAATACAAGCATAACATAAATTAAAATAATTAATTTATTATGCTAATAATGTCTTAATTAAATAAAATTAGACTTAATTTTGAACTAAGTAAATTTCTTCATGACTAAATAAATAGTGTAGCCCATTGTTCAAAATAAGACCATATTAACTTAAAATATGTCTCAAAAAATATAATAGGATTTAACAAGTAAGTTTATATTTATCATTAAAAATTAAAAATTTATAATCTATTTTAATTAAAGGAATTTTATAGATTTGCAACTTATAAAAATGCAAGTAATACAAGAATAAATTCCTTCATGAACTTAAATAATTAGTTCAAACCAACAATTATAAAATAAGCACATTATAATTATTTCAAGGTGTAATAAGCCCATTCAAAACATGCAACATTTGAGCTTAACAAAGTTCAAAGAAAATTTGCCCAACAATAACATAGTTTAAAAGGACTAAAACAAAATTGGGCTAGCATTCTAACACAAACATAAACTAAAAGATTCAATAAACAATAAGCCCAACATCACATAACATGAAAGCCTTATTTGATGTTAAAAAATTTTGGACTGCATTATAGTAACATCAAAAGCCCATAATATCATAAAATAATTTAATTTTGGGCTAACTTTTAAATCATTTGAATAAGATTTTATAAATCTTAAATGTGAGTTACTAAAACAAATTGGTCCATTGTATTATGGTGATAAATATTGAAAGCCATAAAATTAAAACAACCTAGAGGAGAATTATTAAGGTATTTAAACTCTTATAGCCCAAAACCTTAAAAACCATAGCCAAAAACAAACTATATAAATAAATTGTTTAAAATAATCTCTTGGGCCAATACATTAAAACATAAGCCAAAAAAAAAAAGCAATTGCATTGGCTAAAATACCACACGCACCCCAAAGCTACATCTATAGGCTTTGCAATCAATAATAGAATATGCTCAAGACTTTAATCATTATCAAGGAAAAACAAAAGTCCTCAATCAATTTACAATCAATATTAATGCTAGTTCATTTTAATACTTCAAATTAAAATCAAAATGGCAAAACCAATTTGGCCAACAATTATTAATGAGCAAGCATTAAAACATTTTTGATTTAACAATCAAGCATTGTCTGGGTTAGCCATTCCTTGGGCAAATTCTATGTATTTCTTCCATATTTTAGAATTTGAGGCATTTAACTCCTCAACAATAACAATATTATTGTTCAAATAAAAAATAAATTAATTCTAAAAATCATCCCCTTTGGGCAGATAGATTTTCAAAATTAACTTACTTCCTAACAATTTCTCAATAACAACAATATTATTGTTCAAACCAAAAGAGATTATATCATAAAGAAATACAATATGTCAGTTATAGGACAAATCACATACACATTTAATATTACAAGCCATAAACCAGAGTCTCAAAACACATTACCACATCTTCCCTTTGGGTACAATATATAGAATATGTAAGGTATTTCCAAATGCATAAAGTTAACCAGAAATAAATCAATTCTGATCATCCCCTTTGAGCAGATAAATTTTCAAAATTAATTTATTTCCCAACCCAAAAATGCTTCCATGCCATTCCTAAATTAAAACACACAATAACCCCATTTGGGCAAATGATTGTAGCAATAACCTGGAACTATCCTAAAAAATAAATCTTACAAGTTTAATTTGAATAAAACCACTTTGGTGAGAATATATTCATACAAACTTATATAACTCAAATTCAAGACCTTAAATGCCCAAACAACCAACACACAAATTTGCATGCTCATAAATAAAACTCATAGAATGAAGTACTACACACCAAGTACTTATACTAGTCTATATTAACTGATATAGTTGAAAAAAAAATCACAATCTCAATTATGGCATTTTTAATAAAAATATTTGTAGCAGTGAAAAAATAGGAAAACATATACCACAAAAGGAGGAACAATATGCTAAAAGTTGGGAAAAACTGGAGCAACATGTGAGCCACACGCCACCACATGCACGTGGGGAAGATCTCACGTAGAGGAAAGAGTCATAGTTCAATAGGAAATCTTTTAAATTAATATTTTTGGAAATTTTTTCTATTGTCGAGACTGGTCTCGATAATTAGAGCATAACATTTTCTCTAGAACTCCAAATAATGTGATCTTTGTGGTTATGGAAAGATAATTTAAAGTTCCACGATTTCTTATTTCATGGCTAAATGAAAATTTAGACATTATAGATGTGAAAATTGAGTTGGACGTTGACACTATATAATGAAACTATTTCCTTGACAAGCTTCTGTAATTTAAGCATAAAATCTGCTATACAATTGATGCAATTCTTGATGCTATGGAAAGATAAGAGATAGAGCTACAATTATTATGTTGACTACCTTTCCTAATTTGATTAGGAGTAGGGCGTAACCTGGGTCTTAAGCTAGCTAGTCAACAAAAAATTCTGACTCTTTGTGGCACAAGGAAATGGTAGTTTTATCAAGTCTTGCAACCCTAGTGATAATAGGAGAAGGGAAACCATTGACCAACTCCAAGGAAGCTCGAAATCGAGTTCCCAGCGGCGACTTTTCATGTGTTTTTCAACGCAATTTCATTCTAAAAACAAGTTTTGAAGCAAGTAAAAAACTAGCCCTATAAAAATGAATTTAAACTACAAATTCACATTAAATCTATTGAAAAAATTGTAGCTAAAATAAGGTAGTTAGGATTCTAAAATACTTCCAAATTTTTTTGTGCAATTATAGCCAAATATCCACCACAAGAGTACCATCAAAACAGAAGTACATATTAATTGAATAAAAACATCTAGTAATTCCTCAAAAGTTTCACAAACCTACCCACAAAAAGCCCCTTTCGAAATACCCGAAATTCCTCTTTCTCTTTTTTTTTTTGTGCATTGAATATTCCAAAATAAATAATTCATAATAATATTCAATCAAAAAAAAAAAGAAGGATCAAGACAAGAAATTAAGGATGAGCCTCAATAATTCAGGTATAAAACACATAATTATGATTTAACATACTTGGGATCCTAAATCCATACAAGTAGGCTTTGATGCCACATGTAAGAAAAATTGATATATTGTATGAATTTATAACACTGTTTTTATAATTAATTAATAAACGTATCTATCTTCGACATGCTTACTGATTCAGGATGATCTAGACAGACAAGGTCTTCATCTCCAACTCCAGATAAAAAGGTAGTCGTCAATGGGGTAAGCCAAAGATTAAATATCAGTAATCTCCCTTGTTAGTTTAGGAGTGGAGAGAGGATCTAACTTTTTATAAAAATAAAATAACCCTAATATGCCTTCTCATTATGAGCCTAAAATATTGGGCCTACACTAAGCAGCCAAACACATTAATACCACAAAGGCATTTAAAGTTCAAAAACAATAGTGATCACAACATAAACTTTAACCATCTCCCAATAAATCCACAATCAACCAGTTTTGTAAAAACATAAAACCTCCAATTAGTAGTGGCTCACAGTAGAAAAATTCTAACATCAGCATGTTGACTAAGAGTATTCTAGTAGTTTGTTTCTAAGCCTTATGTTAGAAGGTTAGAGTTCTGATATATCAGTTTAACATTATAAGTACTCTTGTACTCAACCTATTGAATCAATGAAAAAAATACAAGTCTTCTTCCTTTCTTGTTCTTCTCTTTTCTGGTTATTTCACATATAAGTTAATGATAAGGTTAATTTCATTTAGGTATTCTTAGAAATGTTTGATTTTAAAAGAGTCCTTTATGAGATTTACTTTTTTTAGTCTTAAAAAAATCTAGAATGATGTCTTACAATACCATGGAAGAATAATAAAATCTCATACTATATTATTTTAAAATACAGCATTTCTAAATGCATCAAAAGTAATTTTTTAAATATTTTAATGCTTAAAGATGAGAAAAATATCCTTAAACCCATAGATAGATAATTGTGTTTGATAAAAATTATAGTTTGCTTTCTGAAATTGTTGAGCTCGCATTTGATATCAATAAATGAATGGTATTAATCTTAATTCAAACAGGAGATGAGTATGTGTGTCGTAGCTAAAGTTGCGCCAACAACAGTCACTAAATGCTAACGTGCACGTAGTAAATACACAACATGTTTAAGATTGAATGCTTTTGATTTTGATGCACATGCTTCCGCAACATATATTAGGTTATTGCAATTTGGGAGAGCTAAACATGCTTATAATATATCCTTGGCACAGAAAATTTGGAGTTAGAGACAGAAAGTTATGGCACCCATTAGTGGCCTAACTATTATTTCATCACTTGAAAACTCACGTTCAGACCCATGAAATTTTTTTTATTTTCATAGCCGGATTCCTACCTGAAGTTTGAAGGCTCATCTTTATTTCCATTAAAGTCTCAAATATCTATATTCAAACCTATTTATTGGGAAAAAATTTTAAATGGAATTTTTTGCAATCTTTTTCACTTAAAATCTAGTTATATAAAACAATATAAAAAAGAAAATATCTCACATATAATTAACTGGTACGGATGAAGAACTGTGGCTGCTGGGCTTGTGAGTGATGCTTCTCTATAGGGCAACCATATTGTGATGCTTTGACCTTTGGGATAATTAGTAGTCTTTGGGTTAAAAAAAATAGTTTTTTCTTCAAATTTTTTATGTTGTAAAGTATTAATAAATGAGTGAATTATTATATTATATTATAACATATTAATATAATAATATATAAGCTCACACACAAACTACGAGGCTAGGACGGGATGGGTATTATAGTGGATAAATTTTGCGAGTACCCATCAAATATTGGATAAAATGACCATCCTTAATTAAAAATTAGTCTGGCTCGATTCTTTAAGGATTGTAGATGGGCCTTATGGGTTGGCTCTAACAATTTGTAAAACTTTATATTTGTAATATAAATTCTACAATCCAACAATTAATTTATACATCACCAAATAGTTCAGTATTATTTTTATCTCTATTGGTTCCCTGCACATGACAACCTCAAGAAGGAATGGAACAAAACCATTGTTAGGAATATTAAAATATAAAATTGCATGATAGTCACATATACGCCTAAGAGGATGATCATTGAATCCTTATATGGATTCAAGGAGTGATTTGAGAATCATGAATAAAATCTAAAAGTGGTATAAGTTGGCAAACAACAGTGTCGGTTAGTAATCATGCATAATCCGTATGTTTGATATAACTTCTGGTATGATAATACTTATCGAGGCTAGTAGATAGTTTAAATAAAGTGTGTAGCTAAGTTAAGAAACCCTCTAGGTAATAGGTATGAGTATAGATATATGTTGAAACAGTAAATGGCAAATGAGGTGAGTATGAGAGTGTACAAATGAATGTAGTGGGTTGAACTCAAATAATTTTTTGAAATCCCAAGGATACAATATCCGTGGATACGGATATATATATATATACACAAATAAGTAGGTATGCGTATAGATATACTCATCTATAGTATCATCAGGGAGTCATAATCAGATGGATGTATCAAAAAGAGAAATTCAATATGACTATATTGTGAACATAGATGACAAGAGCTAACCCTTTATGATTTGAACACTTGCTTTCTGAAGTACCCATATATTGATTATCATGTATCATGGTACTATTGCATAACAATGAAGACATGAGTTTAGTTGTGGAAAGAAGAGATGAAATTGAATTTTTATGCTTGTGCACTGCATGGAAGAATTCATGGCTTGCATTGCATATGCATTACCATCCGAGGATCATTTTGGGCTGAAAAAGAAAATACCATGATGCCTCCCGTAGGGAAGACTTTGAGACAGAAAGACTGATAGGATTGGATCCTCGCTAGAAAGGACATGCATTGCATTACCACCCGTTGAGAATACTTTGGGCCGAAAAAGACACATGACATTTTTGCATATTTTACATTGCACTCATCGAGACTACTCCCAGTTGGAAAGCACATATAGCATAAATTCATTACATTTCATTCCATGGTACTTTCATATCTCTATATTATGAGAGAATTAACCTAGCATGATGATCCAATGATGAAATGAGCGTATGGCTTGGAAAGGATATGTGATGACCAGTAAAACCACTAGTTCAAGTCCTGAGGGCATAGACAAAATTACTTTATGATGGAATGTTAGAGTAATGGATATTTGTGAGAATGGAAAGTGAACGGCTTCATATCATTAGAAGAAAGGTGTATTATATCAATTTTTTCTTTAAAGTTTGTTAATTCTTCCATAAAGATATTTATTTTATAAATAGAAAGTTTAATAAGCTTTTATAAGTAATAATCTTCATAGGTGATATGTTGAAACTACTACCATTGCAAAGAGACATTTTCATGCATATCATAATATGTAGGCGAGGTTATTAAGAGAAGGGCACCCGATGTAAGAAGCATGCATACATGCATTACATGGTTATATCATGATTTTGGTTTGATTTCTCAATAAGTTAGTTAAAGCTCACCCTGTTTGGGGAATCTATCTTTTTGCTAGTATTGTAGAGGCTTATTGATTTGCTTTAGGTTAGACTCAAAGTGCTACAGATATATAGGAATCTAGGACTTGAGAGAGAGATAGAGAATCAAATCATGGATAATTGTGAAATTTGTAAAACATTTATCCTTTATTTATAAATTTTCATTTTATGACAAGAAAATGAATTATGAGGTTATATCTCTTTATTCATAAGCATGTTTATGAGATAAAAGTTATCAGGTTTAGGCTTGCTTAGATTGGAGGGTTGGCATATTCTCAATCTTTGTGCTGATAATGACCTTGGGATTGGGTCATGACATAAAGACTAAGAAAGCTGCAAACATTGCTTTAGGGGTAGTCAGAAATTTCATTTAATATTGATCAAACTCTAAAAGCATACTCTAGAAAAGTCCCAAGTGAAGATCTTTGTTCATGGAAGTTTAGAATAATCTCCATAATGAAGCATAAATAAAAAGAATAGCTAATTGGCCCTATTGATCTATCTATTTATTCAACTAGCAAGGGTACAAAAGGGTTTGCCTCATCTATACTGAGGAATCTGAAACCATGGAGGAGAATGAGTACAAATCAACCAGCACCCTTCAACCAAGTACAACTCAGCCAAGAAATATGGTTCATTCAAAGCCAAGACTTCATATGAGAAGGAATAGCCAGAAGTAGTGAATTCCCCTGCTCAACTCTTTTAGATTCCTTTAGAACAAGTGGTTCAAAAATTAAATGATGTTATGTATGAAATTAACTACTTGAAGAAGGATGTGCACAACTACCTTGTTGAAGCCAAGACCGAGATTTTTGAACTTAAGGAGTGGTTTGAAAGGAATCTAGATATCCCTAAGACTTCATCCCCAGCCAAAATTTATCCTTTGGCCTCTTATGAGCCAAGAGATGATCTAGCCAAGGATGATGCACCATCCCCTACCATAGACCAAATCCCTGCACCTTGATCATATATAATCTTAATATTTGTTGTTGGTGTTTATTAGGAACTTAATTATGCTATGTTTGAAGTCTTAAGAAATTAGCTTTAGATGTTCTGTCTTATGCCTTTTCTAAGACTGTTTTGACTGTTATGGCTTATTTCTTTTGATTAGAGAATCTATGAATGAATAAATTTGGTATTGTCATTACTGTTTTATATTTCTCTTTATATTTATTTTTATTATGTCAAAGGGGGAGAAATATTATGCTATCAAGGACAAATATTATCTGTCAAAAGGGGAGATTTTTTGTGAACTAACACTTGTTCAAGAACAAGATTCTTTATTTTTGGGCATGCAGGTTTCTTTAGGATCAGGTAGGATCCTTAAAAGATCAAGCAAAGAACCCTTGACATTTTAGTAAAATTCAAAGAAGAAGCACGATATATGCTCACATTAAAGGCGAGTTAAACTTGAAATCTTTAAATTTGTGTGATCTTTAAATTGTTTTCTCTGAAGTGTTTTAGCCAAATGATACCATCATAAAAAAAGGGGAAGAATTTTGGACTTCCTAAGGCTTTAAATGGTTTAAAATATCATTTCTATTGATGTTGTAGTTAAAGGGAGAAATTTGGTGTATGTTAAATAGTTTGGTTAATTGGTAGGATAGGATGGGATGATAGTTGAAGTAGGAGATTGATGAAAGTATTGAACGGAATCAAGAAAAATTATGGAATAGTTGAAATAGTTTTTATTAGATGGAAAAGGCTTAATACACAAGGTTGAGCTGTTATACTCTGTTGTTTCACGCCTAAATGTAGGGGAGTGAATGGCTATTTATAGCCATCTTTAACCAACTTAACCAAGTTGATTTTCCAAGATTTCTTACAATATTATATTAATGTTTACAGCTGTAATTTTTTCTGGATAATTATTGTAATTCAAGTGCATTTTCTGTTTTATTCTACTTCTAACCGACGTAATGGAATTGTGAAGATGTTTCTGGAAAATAAGCATCATATGTCAACACTCCTCCTTGGTGCTTATTTGTGTTACTTTTAGTAAGCTTTGTAGCATTTCAAATTTTGACATTGGTAGTGCTTTTTGTCATGCCCCATTTTAGGACACGTGACCAGCATAGGGAATTACCCTTCAGGTAATTACCTACCAGCCTGAAATACTAATGCAATTAATGTCATTCATAACCATCCTTAAACGAATAATAAAGTTGAAATACACTTTCATAAAAATTTACTAAGTCAATAATTTATTAAAAATTTCAACAGAGTTTCGCCTGAAATATGGACTATCTCATGGTACAAATCTGTGAAGAATAAAGGTGGATAGGCCCACCATTAATCAGAAGCCTCAGTGGCTTAAACAGAAAACAATAAATGGTCCAACATAGATTATATCTTCTAACTACATATAAACTATGCAATTATCATTTACAGACCAAGAACCTTATTCAGAAAACGTAAAAAGAATGCAGTCTATCCAACAACATCCACTATCCACTAAAATACTCTACTTTTACTTAGATGAGTGTTTACCAATTTAATCAGTGGGTTCAAAGGGAGCAAACGGAGTTGAAGGGAGTTCATTAGTGACCTGATCTGAAAATGTTAAAGTTGAGGGGTGAGTCCATCGACTCAGTGAATGGAAATCAAACTTACCAATTGATACATAAACCCCCACATATAAAGTGCATTACCGCTAAAATAATATGAAATCTCATTTTAGTACTTTTAGACATAATAAGCACCTAATGCACATTACATTCAGGAAAGAAAATAACTTTTACTTCATAGAATAATTTTAAATAATATGAAATTTAAAATGACATTATGTCCAATAATACTTTAATCAAAGTATAAATTTTCTAGGATCCATAACAATATAAGGGGAGAACCTAAACTAAGAAAACAGTATTCCCACTCTAGAGGATAAATCTCAACTA
>JASKGM010097532.1:0-12637 GCA_034509205.1 Ceratonia siliqua
TTATACCATTACGCTCACGAGCAGAATCTTAGCTTGAGCCTACCTTCGCACACCTCCGTTACTCTTTAGGAGGCATCTTGGAGGCGCAACGTACGCCGGCGACGTTGGGGCTAGAGGCGTGACGATGGGGAGGCTGGCGCTGGACTGGTGACACAACGAGGAGGTGAAGGGAAGGCGAGTGGCACTGTGGATAGAGAGTTGTAATATTTTTTTTAGTAAAAACTAACGAAAATTTATCAGTGATATTATATATTTGAACTAATAATATTTAATTTTTTTTAATGACAAAATTTGAAAATATTTTCAGTGTTATTATAATATAATATTATAGTCATTTATAGTTTATTATAATTATTTTGAAATTTTAAAATTAATTATTAAAATTTAAAATTAAACATGTATGTATTAAAATATTTATTATAATAATATTTAATTTTTAATATTAAAATGGAAGAAAATTTTCCAGTTAAAATGTTTCCATCTATTCCCCTCTCGCACGCACCCGCGGGATCTCCGTCTTATCCTCTCATCCTTGCAATGGCACTCTCAAACATTAGAAAGCACCCGAACAGACCAGTACAGCTTGCATTCGCGGGTTATGTATTTGGGTTATGGGTGCGGTAACCGATCGATTGCCCATTTGGATTCCCGGCATGTGTCATCAAATAATAGTGTTGATAAAATCTTGAATTCCCATCTATTTGCATTAAATAAAATTAGATAAACATTTTATTTTGATTTTTATAATAAAATATAATTAACTAATGTTATTTTTGTATTACTATTAAGCATGATTATATGAAATTATAATTCATGTGGGTTTAGATTGGGAGCCAAGAGTAATGCTTTTATTCGGGTTTTTTTGTTTCGTTCGGGTTTAAAATCAACCCGTTTTTAGCAGAAGTAAACCAACAACAAAAACCACGGTGAATTGCGGTGATGTGCAATGTTGGGATTCCAGCCCAAAAGACGGGTAACATGGCCAGCATAGCCCATAATTCAAAGTGTAAAATATCCAAACCCACCACAAAAAGGCTGCATCTCACCCACCGCCTGACTACAAATAACTGCCAAATTTTTCATTAAGTTCATAATTACCCTTCATAATCTCATGCTTTTTTCAGCACAATCATAATTATTTTGACAAGTTCATGGTTACATTAAATTTGTTTAAATTCCTTTTGTTGGAATATATTGGTCAACTCAAAATTAAAAATTAAACCTTTAACCATAGACATATTCACTAATATTAGTTAAATGGCAGAGTACATATTAATGATAGATGGGTGCCATCCCAACTGCTATTTGGTGTAGATAGCAACACATGCTCTTACAAAAGCTATTTTTATTTTTTCCCATTTTCCTTTTACTTCAAGTGACATCAAAGTGAAGCAATACCTTACCAATGATATACCTTTAAAACATTATTTTCAAGCATTCAGTTTGGCAGCACCAACCATAACGTCTATTATGCAAACGTTTTTCTAAACAATTACGTGGTGCCATTGAAGTTTCAAGTTTATATTACCTATCCTTCCTCTTCATTTCCTTCACCAAGTGGTACATCCACCCTAGAGATTGTGCATCAGGGGGTCAGTTTTAAAGGGTTTGCAGAAAATGGGCTCACTAGAAAGATCAAAGAAGAAAGCTCAGTTATGGAAGAAAGCCATGGTCCATTTTTCTCTGTGTTTTGTAATGGGGTTCTTCACAGGCTTTGCTCCAACAGGTAAATTTTCAACCTATTCTAGCCAAGTTGCTGCCTTAAACAGATCAGAATTCGCACCACAACCTATTGAAGTGTCGCACCAGACAACAAATGACAATCGAAGTTTGATAGCTCCAACGCCGGTGGCCATGCCAAGTAGGTCCAGAGTCCTTAAACGCAGACCAAAGTTACGTGTCAAACCAGAGCCCGAGTCGAAACCTAGAAGACTTGTAATCATTGTCACTCCGACAAGTACTAAACTTCCCTTTCAAGCAGTATTTTTGAGGAAGTTGGCAAATACTATAAAGCTGGTTCCTCAACCGTTGCTGTGGATTGTTGTGGAAGCACAAACGGAGTCCACAGAAATTTCGGAGATACTTAGGAAAACTGGCATTATGTATAGGCATTTGGTTTTCAAGGAAAACTTCACAGACTTGAAAG
Source organism: Ceratonia siliqua (assembly GCA_034509205.1). NCBI lineage: Eukaryota > Viridiplantae > Streptophyta > Magnoliopsida > Fabales > Fabaceae > Ceratonia > Ceratonia siliqua. The sequence continues at coordinate 2,147 of JASKGM010097532.1, forward strand.
CTGAACTGAATCACCAGAGAAATCTGGCGCTTAAGCACATTGAGCACCACAGGCTTAGCGGGATCGTACACTTTGCTGGGCTTTCCAATGTTTATGATCTCGAATTCTTCCACCAGCTTAGAGATATTGAGTATGAAATCGTTCCCTCTATTTTCTAATTTTTAAACATGTTGAAATTCTGTTTTTCTAATGTTATTCTTTCAAGCAGAGAAGTAAAGTAGAACAGTATGTTTAGAGCAGGCCCAGAACTTAAAAAGCTAGTGTTCCTTATACCATTTATTTTTAATTTTTCAAAATCATAACCTCAACTATTAAGGCCTTCTTATTTGGCAACTGAGCAGGATGTTTGGAACATGGCCAATGGCAGTGCTAGCAGCAAACAGGAAGAAAGTGAGAATCGAAGGACCTGTATGCGATTCTTCACAAGTCATAGGGTGGCACTTAAGGAATATGAACAATGAAAAGACTAAAAGTAGTCCTCGAATTCATATTTCAAGTTTTGCATTCAATAGCTCTATCCTCTGGGATCCTGAGAGATGGGGTCGCATTTCCTCTGCTCAAGATACCTCTCAGGTACATATTATATTTTCATTATTTTTTCAATGTGTTTGTTTCCTATAATAATATTAGGAAACGAACCTAAGATCAACTAGTCAGAACGCTAACTAATACTAGAGTGTTCTGTACTCTCTGCATAATGTCACTGATAATGCTGTTTCCTTTCACTACAAGATAGGACCCACTGAAAACATTCTCTACCTAAAGGTCCCTTTTCCTTTTGTTTGCTTGCTCATTCTTCGGCTTCTTTTTGATTCTCTTAGAATTCAATCAAGTTCGTGAAGCAAGTAGTTCTAGAAGATGAGACAAAGTTGAAGGGAATTCCACAACAGGACTGCTCCAAAATCATGCTCTGGCGCTTCAATTTTCATGCCCGTGCCACTTTAAAACATCGATTTTTGACAATTAAATCAGAAGGTAACCGAAGATAAAGAAGGGAAAGACAAACAATATAACAAATATAGAAGCAAATACGTGATTGGGTTGGGCCAGTGCAGAATTTTCTTTCCTCCTATGAGGAATTTATTCTTTTTCTAGTTTTACTTTTTACACATTTCTATTTTAGAGTTTCATTGATTAATAATATTTTCTTTATTTTTTTGATAGCTTATGTAAGTGAGGGTGTCTTCTGCTAAGAAGAGAAAACATTGAATCATATATGCTCTTTTAGTTCACACCAGCTTCTCAAGTCTATAGTAATAGTGTTCTGTATGCCAGTAAGTAATTAGTTAACGAAACTTCTAAATCAAGTTGGGCCTCCACTTATGGGCCCAAATGAAAGTAAGTGTAAGGCCCAGTTAGGTTAACCCAATGCATCCTTGATAAGCCCTGCCAATTGGAGAGTGGAGACATTTTGAGAGTATATACTCATATTATAGTTGAAGCGAAAAACGAGAGAATTTTTATACATTCTTTTTGTATAATAAATTATTTTGTTGGGCCTGCCAGTTATTGGGCCTCCATTATTTTGTTTTGTTTTAGGTTTGAGGATCTTAACAAATTTAAATGTAAAGTGATGGTAAAAATGCTAGAAAGTTGTACTTACAAGAAAAATACATTTTTATTTAATTTTAAATGAACCAAATTAATTAAAAAATGGTGTCACGTGAGTATATTTATATGGAGTTTTAATGACAATCACATGTGAGGTGAGTAATAGGATGGGGACCGTAAGAGTTGATGCTTCCTATGAATTTAACGCTCCAACTTTGCATCATAAATTCAAATCAAATTCATACACTCCAGAGTCTCACCCAATGTTGAAAAAATCGGCTACCACAGTAAACCTGGAAAGTTTTCAATAATTAATTACTCTAAATAATATATATATATATATATAATTTAATGAATTCATAATATTTAATAAAATCATTTATTTTTATACATATATAATTATGATATATTTATATAAAATCAATATATCTATTTATGTTAACTGAAATTGGTCGTCTTTATACACAACCTTTATTATTTTAAAAGGAATCATCTAATACAGTTAGGTAGTGTAACAGATTTAGATTTCATTTAGTTAACATTTAAATAAATGTGATGTAATTGAGTAAATAGTAATTATTTAAAAATAAATAAATAATTATAATTTAATTATATCATATTTAGTTTATACTCAACTGAATGGATCCGAAGTGTAGTTTATTTTTAAGGACAGTTCTAAACATCAAGCCGAACTAGGTCACTGTCCAACTCCGGTCTAATTAATTGAACCGATTGGTCTTATTCGGATTTGATAACATTAGTCCCATCACAGGATGACCTACACCTCGAGATACCTATAATTTAACTCCTACTTATGCCATTCCCGTGTCTTTCTTCCCTCTTGCCACTATTCCGACGCCTTTTCAAATTTTCAAAACATGTTATGCACATCTCCTAACTTATATAATCACTGCGTTTGTTGTTCTAAGTCAAATCAATATCAAATACACACATAGAAACCGGGCCCAATTTCTGACCTACTATGTTTCTGTTTACTCATAATTTCTGACCTACTCCGATAATAGATTGTTGCAACTTTAGACCTTTGATACTTTTTTTTTAAAAAAAAAACAAGGGTTAGACGTGAAAGGCACTAGTTTTTGGTTGGATTATGCCTTAGGAGTTTGGTCAAATCAATTTTCCTACCCCACCACTGCAATAATCATTTAGTAATTTGTCTTTATTACACCTATTCCTATAGAATGATACACTGCTGCAGTGAATTTGTTGTATTTAAACCGGCCTTGAAACCCCATCAAACTTCTATTAATATTTCTAGTGCCCTTCAACTGTCTTTTTGGTATTTTTTTTGAATCAAGTAAAACTTGTTATCTACATTGAGATTCAAATCTTCGATTAATGATGCAATTTGAAAAGGATATTCATTACGGGTTAGATGGTACACCTACTGAAAAATTTTAAACTTTGACAGTTAGACTACACTATTATATTCAGTAAAAGCCAGAACCCAAAAGTAAAGGTATTATAAAATTTTGTGTTAGGTGAGCAAGAAAAGAAGAGAAAAAATAAAGAATGGAAATGCAAGAATATGCTTTTATCAGCTTATGCAAAGAAAAATTATCAAATAAAAACAAAAGAAAAGAAAAGAAAAGAAAAAGAAGGAGGAGAAAGGGAAAGAGAAAGAAAAGGAAGCCAGCGGCACTCGCAGTCACTAGCGTGCGTCACTGTAACAGTTAAGAGAGGTGAATAAGTAAGGCAGGGTGGAAAGGGACTGCCATGCCAGCACCACACAACCCGTGGCATCAGCCATCAGCCATCAGCAATCAGCGCGGCGATTTCGTTATTTTGATTCTTTCAACTTGGTATGTTAATATGGTGGGGCCACTGGGATAACCCAAATAGGTGGGGTCATGATATCATCACCCTAACCAGCTGGAATTTCTCTCATTTTCTCTCTTATCAAAGAAAGCCTCTTGGCAAGATCTGATTTCATTTCCCTCTGTAGTCTGTAAAGGGAGAAAGAGAGAGAGACGGCGTGGTGCAAGTGTAATCTTCCAAGTTCTAATCTTTTTGTTTCTTTTGTTGAGAGAGAGGACACTTGGGGAAGTGAAGAAGATATTTGAGATCTGCCTCCTGGTTTCTGGTTTCCGTTGAGGTACTTCCATTTCCATCTTAATAAACCCTCCGTTACAAGTTTGGCTTTTATCTCCATCTTTCATACCCTGCACTTTGTCATTTTCTTCTCTCTTAAACCTTCTCTAATCGGGCAAATATTGCTTAGTCGCAATTTCAACATTTTGTTGTTCCTACATTTTGACTGGAACTTGCCGTCTAGTAATTTAGCTAGACAAATCTGCATTTTTTTTTTCTCTTTCTTCGCTTGAAAATGCGGAAAGGAAGAAATTTCAGTGGTTTATATGTTTGATTCAATATCTTTGGAGAACGAGGATCGAAAAACTATTGTTTAGTTTGCCGGACGTTATTTACTTTCCTTTATGGAGTCATTACTCGATAAAATTAATATACGGTTGATAGACATTTATTATGGATTAGGTTCCTGAGTTTTTAAATAGAGGTGAATTCAACGGTGCCCCCAGGTTTCCCTATTGCTACTTGAAGCTTTGAAGCTAAGCTTTTATGCTTAATGACGTTTGAGATCTTAAAATTTTCAAACTTTCTTCATAGAGGATCAAATTAAGGAATGCCAAGAAGATGGGGAGGAAGGGAAATTGGTTTTCTACTGTGAAGAAAGCTCTCAGCCCTGAGTCGAAGAAGGGGGAAAACCAGGTTTGGACTTTGGAGAAATTTATATCTGTTTTATCTTTATTATATGTGACGTTTCTGATAGTTCTATTTACTATTTTTGCAGAAATCAAATAAATCAAAGAAGAAATGGTTTGGGAAGCAAAAATTGCAGACTTCAGACTCTTACTTGGGTTCTGATAAAGAACCACCACCTCCTCCACCAGAAGAGATTAAATTATCTGATGTAGAGAACCAAAACAGTCATCTTCATGTTGTTGAACTTGCAACTGCTGTGGATACTGAGGGACCTGTTCCTGCTCTTCAGACAGCAGCTGTTGCAGTTCAAGCCACTACAATTGCTCAGTTTGCTGGTAAATCAAAGGAGGAAGTGGCTGCAATCAGGATTCAAACAGCTTTTCGGGGACACTTGGTATGCCTTACATTTTTTTTTTTTTAAATTATAAAGTGATATTCATTCATATATTTCTTCTCCTTCCCTTTTCCCACACTCCGTTCAACTCGATATTCAATTAGAGTCCTCATCTATTAGCTTAGGTTCCTTACAAAAATGTTATAATTTTATTAAATGCCTTCGTCAATTAAACTAAGTTTTGAGGCCCTCAGTGGTGAATGCTTGTTAATTGAATGATCCTAAACTGAAGTTTCTTTTGGAATCATTCAGGCAAGAAGAGCATTGCGGGCTTTAAGAGGGCTGGTGAGGTTGAAGTCTCTGATGGAAGGGCCAGTTGTAAAACGCCAAGCCACTAGTACCCTCCGCTTTATGCAAACTTTGGCCCGTGTGCAATCTCAGATTCGTTCTAGGAGGATCAGGATGTTAGAGGAGAATCAGGCTCTTCAGAGACAGCTCTTACAGAAGCATGCAAAAGAGCTTGAGAGCATGCGGGTCTCTGGGTTTCATTTCCTTATTTATTACACAATACTAACATCTTGACATAAGATCAATATTTATTTTATTTTTTAAAATAAAAAATTTGTCATATTTTTAACTTTTTCAAATTGTCATCACAGATTGGGGAGGAATGGGATGACAGCCTACAATCGAAAGAACAAATTGAAGCCAAGTTACTAAACAAGTACGAGGCTGCTATGAGAAGAGAAAAGGCACTAGCTTATTCATTCTCTCATCAGGTATTCTATTCTGCTTTTAAATTTATATACTAGATTTTCCTCATGAGAAGAAAAGAAATGGAAAAAGGAAACGCATAAAATAATTTTAGACGAACTGAAAGCAGATAAGAGGAAAACTGGCTTAGTCTCTGTAATGATACATGAAAATATTGCACTGTATTGAAGAACTAAAATAAGAACCCAAAGTGTTTATTTTATATTGTTGTAATGCTAACTTAATTCTTAGTTTCCTTACCTCTTGAAGATCTTCCTCATCTCATCTATAGGCTTGATAAATACATTATTCCTTTTCTGCCATCTAGTTATCTCTAGAGCCTTCTTTTCTGCTTAAAACTCTGCAGTCTTCCCTCTCTCACTACCCATTGTGATTCCTTTTCCCTGGCTTTTTCTGTACCAGTTATGGGCCGTTTGGATCACCTTAATAGGAGGAAAAGCTGCTTATTTAAAAAAAAAAAAGTGATTATTTCTAAAATTGCTGTTTGGATCAAAATTATTTTATAAGCGTTTATTTTAAAAATGTGTAGAATACCTGCTTTTCAAAGAAGTAACAAATATGATGTTTAAAAAATAATCAGGTCTAATGAAAGAGAGAGATGACTTTTTAGACACATATACCCCTAAAAGATTTCACAAAATTTTAAAAAAACTTTTATATGTCATTTTCAATAATTTTACATGCTCAAAAGTACTTTTATATTTTTACATTCAAACGCAAGACATTTACTTTTTTAGTAAAATCACTTTTGCGTAACTACATTCAAACATCAATACTTACTTTTTTTTAAAAAAAATCACTTCTATTTAAAGAATCTGGTCAAAAATACAAGTTCATCCAAACTGCCCCTTACATTGGGTCAAGTCTTTATTGGCTAGACATTGTTCTTTTCATTTAGGGAGGAAACCACTATTTATGAGACTTACAGAAAGTGGAATCGTTTCTCCCTATTGCCACTTTCTGATCTGGACCTAGCATGAACCAGCTTTGCTGAATATAATCACACCTCCATATGGCTAATTCACAAATATATCTAACATACTGTATGTTCTTACCACTTGATGTATTTGCATTTTTTTTTCTTCCACTTCGCCATCCCAACCAAGAAAAGGGGGGGAAAAGGATTTCATAACAGATTTTTTATTTGAAACATGATATAAACCCTGTAGTCTACACTAGTTATAAGAAGGGAATGATAATCACAAATTACTGAATTCTGACAGCACAAGATGTCAGATATGGAAGTCTTCAGACTGGATATGCTGTTATTGGTTTCCCACTTAGACTAATCTGTTAGCATTCTGCTAAGAATATTTGTAACGACCTAAGTTCGCATCTGCAAAATTGCCCTAGGTATCCTATTATGTTGAAATTTTCATGGCATGACTTTTTGAGTTCAATTTCAATAGAGTGGTTTCATCAGAATGCAAAATATATCTGAAGAATGCTCAGGGATAAGGGTTTACACTTTACAGTATATGATTTCCTACCCCATGTACTTTATTGGGGGAGGGGATGTAGGATAGGAGTTTGGCATGTTTGGCTAGGTAACTTCAGAAATGGAATGGAGATTACGTAGTTGCAACCGAATGTAATATTTTTATGAACTGAAAATATGTAGGCCACCTTACTACTTGCATAACCCTATGAGATCGGCTTGGTGAAGTTGCAGCATAACTTATTTTTGCTTACTTGTTAATGGAAGTATTTGGTTGCCTGAAATTGAATGATGGATAGCATGCCTATTATATTTTGAATAAATAGTGGTCTATAGTCTCAACTGACGATCTAACTTACAGCCACTAGTTTAAGTCCCTTTATTTTTGAACAAATTAAGTTCATGGTTTAATTACTGTAAAAAAAAATGTTCGACAGCAAACCTGGAAGAATTCATCTAGATCTATAAACCCAATGTTCATGGATCCAACTAATCCTACCTGGGGTTGGAGCTGGCTGGAACGATGGATGGCGGCCCGGCCATGCGAGAGTCGTAGCATGATGGAGAAAGAAATGACCGATGACCATTCATCTGTGAAAAGTTCAAGCCGCAGCATTGCAGGTGGAGAAATCAGCAAATCATATGCTCGTTACCAACTGAATTTTGAAAAGCATTCTCCAACAGCCAGCCAAAATCCAGGCTCACCTAGCTTTCAGTCACATTCAACTCCTTCCAAGCCAGCATCTGCAGCAGCTGCTAGAAAACTGAAGAAAGTGAGCCCAAAGGACAGATCTGTTATAGATGATGACTTTAAAAGCATGGTCAGCGTTCAGTCAGGCCGGTTTCGCAGGCATTCCATTGGAGGCTCCTCAGTGAGAGACGATGAGAGCCTTGCAAGCTCTCCTGCAGTGCCCAGTTACATGGTGCCAACTCAGTCTGCAAAAGCCAGGTCCAGGACGCAAAGTCCATTAGCCACAGAGAACGGGACACCAGAGAAAGGATCCTTTGGGACAGCAAAGAAACGGCTTTCCTACCCACATTCACCAGCCAAGCCATGGCGGAATTCAGGTCCACCAAAGGTAGAAAGCAACTTAAATGCAGATATCACTGTGGGCAATGGTGGGGCTGGTTAAAGAAAACCAGAAATAAGGAAAGCGTCGAAGTGGGATTGAAAAGATCATTGAAGAAAATAAGGCAAATGTTCATTTGAATTGAGTGTTCTTTTATTTATTTAGCTTTATAATTATCTGTATCTTATCGTTCCGGAGGGTATTGTTTCGAGTTTAAAATTGTTTTACGTACCATATTTGTTTATTTATATTTTCATGTATTTTCTCAACATTTTGCATTTGCCCTCAGTGGGAGAAAGGTTCTTGGTAAATGCGAGAGAAGAACAAATCAAATGTCATTTCTTTCCCTTCAAGGACGATTATCATTCTACTTGAAGTTCTTGATTCCTTATTTGTGACATGAAGTGTATATTCAATTTTATTATCTAATTTCTTATACATTACCATGTTTCTGCAAGATATGATATTTACGATTTGATGGTTTGTATCTTGGACAGTTTGGTTCTGTTCCTATGAATCCTATCCCAAATATATAGTTTGATCTTTGGGGATGGATGTTTGAGAGAAAATCTGACAGTTATATATTTTAACCTACTATGATTAATTCTAAATTTTTAATATAAATTAGAGTTGACATATTATCATCTGCAAAAATGATATTTCCACATCTTTTGTGGTGGTTTTTTTTTTTTTGAAAAAAAATTGGAGCAAAAGGCAGCTTATATTAGTACGTTGTGCTGGATATGGATCTCAATTCTTTTAAAAATTAGAAGTGTAATCTTGTTTTTTTTTAAAAAAATTAATATAATATTATTTTCTTATAAAAAAAGAACCATCATTTTTTTATAAGAAATGAACCATTATTTTCTTAATATAATATTTTATTTAATTTTTTGTAATGTTCTTTTTTTATAAGAAAAGAACCATCCAAAAAAAGGATGAGATTCATATCTCAGCACACTGCATACTTTCAGATGCATGTCAATTGTACTTTTTTTTTTTATTCTTCAACATGGATTCATAAATTTATGAAAAGAAATCTGACAATCTAGTCCACTAAATAGTGCAAGGCATATAAGGTGGAATACTGAATAAGGATTGCATGCAACCACTTTAATTACAAAACAAATAGCTTTTCCTAATGTTATCATAGCTCTTTTGCCATATGCCCATATTCATCTCCAACTATTCTGTAATGAAATTTTCTTTATATGTTCATAAGATTAGTACAAGAAACCAATAGAATTATACAAAAATGACTGTTAGTGAATCCTCTTACTGGAGACATCCTTTTTTACAAATTTTGATTCCTTTTTTACACTTAAATATAAAAAATGCATCTAAGAATTTTCCTCTGTAGAGAAAGGTCGTGGTACTTATACAATCTGCTATATCTAAAATTTATTTCTATTGCAGGGTGGTGGTGGGTACTCCCGGCCAGCTCATATTAGTACTTTGTGGTGGGAGCTTCCAGCTCATATTTACTCTGCTGTTTGAGTCGAATACTTCGGAACAGGCCATGAGGCAATTGGGAAATTTTAAAGGAAAATTTTCAAAAATGTTAGAAAAATGAAGTACGATGTTTCAAGTATTAATGACCAATTTAATAATTTGACCTTAGACTTGTAAATTATAATAAAGCGCACAAAGGGGGTTTTATTTGCATTTTTATTAAGATATGAGAAACGAAAATTAAACATATAAAGAAACAAGAACTAAATAAGTAAGCATTAGTTAAACAAAAGAGATTTGGGAGGGATCAATATGACAAGAAGTGAAAATGATTAAACAAAAAAAAAAGAGGTATCCATTTGACAGGATTTTGGCGCTCAGTTAATGTTGATATTGAAGAAATACTCTGAGATAGAGTCAAGACTTAAGAGAGATAATTTGGTTTGGAAGAGGGAGAGGGTAGAGAAACAATGTAAGTGGCATCTTCTGGCTTTTACCTATATCTCCAAAAGCTCTTATGATCCAAAATTTTGAGAATCCTAAATCAATATTCTCATCTTTCAAGCTCCATCGAGCAGAGGAGCAGCTTGTGGTATTTACATCACAGCCTAAGGTAGTGTAAATCAGCAGTTACGTCTTACGTGTCATTCCATATTAGAAGCGGACACTCCTAAATCTTCCTCGACCGCTGTTTCCTCTTGTCTTTCAACAGGACCTTGAGGGGTTCCAAAAAGAATGGAGAACATCTGCCTATGGCATTCATCACAGAAAAAGAAATAGGAAAAATGACCTTCATTTGGAAGCTTATGGATAACTGCCTCTGGCAAAACCCGTCCTATGTGTTCTGTCATTGATGGTGGGACCACCCTATCATCCAATCCCTGTTCAGAATTGAAAAAGAAAAATCATAAGATTTAAAAATATGTAACGCCAAGTTGCGGAAGCTTATGAATTTGGTTTTGTTTCGTAACACGTTACAATACGAAATACATATTTAGCGGCAATAAGACGTAATAGAGCACAAGTCCATAATCAATTTAGAGAAGTTGTTTTAGGCTACCCAATGATCAATTTGGAGCAGTTGTTAATGAAAGACCCCCATACCAAGGTTGTAAAACTCTTATTGTAAA
>JASKGM010097553.1:0-45501 GCA_034509205.1 Ceratonia siliqua
TTTCCTTTCCCTATATATATACATGATCACCTGTCTAATAAGACATGGTTTTCCATTATTTCTCTTTCCCTTCAACACTATATATAGTTGGTCTTATCCTGGTTGCCATTTTACTCTTCAAACTTTGCTGGCTTTTAGCAATAGTCAGATTGTGAACAAGAGTTTTGAAGGGAAAATTTTGTTATAATCTAAGTTGATTCATCCATAAATGATTGGCTTAGATAGCATAGATTTAATGATCTTAGTTTAAGAAAAAACATAAACTAAAGTAGGCATCATTTAATATTTAAGCATCATGCAATAAGTATATAAAGATAAGCATAGTTTTCTGATCGGTGAATATCTTCGCTCGACCTTTGTTCACATCCTGCTTAAGTAATAAATTGCCTTCTCATGATTATAATTGGAGTCTTAGGCCAATGTGTCAGTCTGGCATAGTGATGTGATGACTGGTGAATTTACAAGGTTTTTATTTAAATTGTCCAACATGTGCTGTTGTTGTTCTTCCGATAAAAAAGGTTGGCCATTGTTCAACTTCAACAATGGGGAAAATACCTTAATCCTTTCTGATAGATTTGGAATAAATCTCCTTTAAATGTTTATCTTCCCTAAAAGACTCGGAAGCCTCTTTGTATTTCGAGTTGGCACAACACTCATTATAGAATTTGCTTTATTCTTTTTAACCTCAATCCCCTTTTTTGTGAAAGAGGAAACTTTAGAAATTTCTTGTAGAAACTTTGAAGAAACATTTTGAAGGATTCTTTTATGTCCATGTCATCTCATTGTTTCTAAACTCTTCTTAAAATCAGCCAAGTGTTCATCTTGTTGTTTTGACTTAATGATGATGTATTGATGTACACTTCCATGAATTAGCAGATCAAGTCATGATATATAAGGTTTATGATTCTCTGGTACATCGTCTTGCATTTTTCAATCCAAACAACATGTCTTCCATTCAAAGGTACTAATCAACTTCAGAAATATGAATGCAATTTTTAAGACGTCTTTATTGGCAATGGAGATTTAGTTGTATCTAGAATGGTTCTCCATCATACTTAGGATTTTGTGATAAGATACCCATTTGACTAACATGTCTACTAGTCTTTCGACATGCCCAAGTTTACATTCCTAAAGTTAACACACATCCTTAGCTTGTTGTTTTTATTGACCACTAAGAATGTTAGAAACTCATTTAGTGTACCTTGTTATTCTTATTAACTTCATCTTATAGAGTTTCTCAATTTCTTCTTTGATTTTCCCAACAACCTTGAGGGCAAATATCCGTCGTGGGTATATATAAGGCTAGTAATCTTCCTTGACCAGCAACTCGTGTTCCACAAACTCATACTTAGCCTCAGGTATTTAATGATAATCCTAGAATAAGCAATCCTTTTATTCTCTCCAAATTGCAATTATGGCTAAATTTAGGCTGATGTTGGAATGGTAGAACCCAAAGTTGGCATGGTGATGCAATCTCACTAGAAACCCACCTCTCGCCAGTAACCTGCAAGAGAAAATGATCATCTAGCCTAAAAGTAACTTGCAAAAGCTCACTGCACACATAGAATATCTCCAAAACCTTGGATAGAAAAATGTCAACTTTGATCTCCTCACAAAACATGATTTCCTCATAAGTGCAAATAAGCAAAGAATTAAATGACAAAGCAACGGTACAAAAATAAAAGTTAAGAAATTACAAAGCTACGAAACTCAGATAACTAAGTTACACAAGGTAAACTGGGTGACTAAGCTCCTCAGTCAGAATCAAGGACACGTGGTGTTAGGTTTAAATAAATTATTGCTCCCCTCGGAGAACTTGACTCTTGCAAGTGCTTGCGAATATACATGGCAAGTGACTTCGGAAATAGGCACTGCAACTTATTCATTTGAAGCTAAATAGGATTAGGACGTTGGTGACTAGGATGTTGGACTAAGAACTTGTAGTACCCTCCCTGGCATGTGGAGACAAAGTGGTGGTTGGTGATGAAGATAATTGACCTTGTCTTACTAGAAGACGATGGATCGTGACTAGAATAGTTTGTTTGGTCTCTTTGGTCTTCCACTACAATCCCTGAGAATTTTGTGATGTCTTTGAGATTAAACATGGGGTAGATATTAAATTTGGTTGGGAGGTCCACGATGTAGGCATTGGACCAAGCTTGCAAGTGATTTTGAATGGGCATGCATGATGGGCATGAATCTTAGTGAAGAATAGTCTAAAATCAATTACATTCTTATATTATCTTCTAACTACCTTTCACTCTAACAATTAATAGCTTTCTAACTCAATAACAAGTCTCTACTAGCCCTGCTTATGTGGCAATTATACAATCACATAACAGTTCCTATTCTATTGTGGTATTCTCTTTTCTCTTGAGCTCACTCTTGTCCTCCCATAAGCTTCCACATCATCTATGTCTTGAGTGATAATGCTTCTATCAAGTTGTTTCTTATTATCAACATTATTTCTTTCTTCACACCATTGCTAAGTTGTATTAATGTCCACTCCTTTTACAATAACCTTGTCCTCATGGTTGATAGGATTGAGAAGTTCTCTTCAATGACTTTACTAGTAAATCAGAGATGCTTTCGACCTTGGCTACTATTCCTATTCCAGTAACACCTGACATACTGAAGTGTCCCCTTAATCAATGACTTTACTAGAAATAATGGCAGCAGGGAAGTAAGTAGGGATAATTGTTGCATCAATGATCTTCTTCCTTTGAGGAAGGTTATCACCATTCACTAACATATTTTTTGAAGATGGATGAGAACCTAGTCTCCAACAGTGAATTATTGGTCCTTTTGTTTTGAATTGATCATTGTTACATATGCTTCAGTGCGCAATGACAGGCGTTGTCTAAGTTCATCGTGTATGTCCTTCATATAACTTGATAAATCCAATGCTTCTTTGTTGGGCTTGATTGTAGAGGCAGGGGATGAAGCCACTGGTGTATTTGGTCTAAACCCATAAACCACTTCAAAAGGAGTATAATTAGTAGATTGGTTAACAAAACTATTGAATGCAAACTTTGCTTGTGAGAGTATCACATCTCAATTGGTTTTATAATTTGCCATAATGTAGTGTAGAAAATTGCCCAAACTCCAATTGGTCACTTCTATTTGGCCACCATTTAAGGATGGATCTTCATTCATAATGTCTTACAAAAATAGCTGACAAACTTGATGTCCCTATTAGAAAAAATGGTGACCGGCATACCATGTAACTTAATGACTTCCTATAGGATTAGGGAGACCACTTTTGATGCATCAAACATTTTACAGCAGGGTATAAAGTGAGCCAGTTTGGAGAATCGGTCTATAACTACCATGATAGAACGTGTTGATAGTTAGTTATACAGAGCCTAAGAACAAAGTCCACGCTCAGGTGTTGCCATTATTTTTCTTGGACAAGGAATGACTTATAAACGCCCGGTGGTTGTTTAGTGCCTTTATTGACTTGATAGGTGTGGCAATGAACCATTACTCGATGAACATCTACCTTTAGATGAGGCCAGTAAAAATAGTTAAAGAAAATAGAATAAGTTTTATTTTTTCCAAAATGCCCAGCTAGGCCTCCCCCATATAATTCCTCGATAATGCATTTGAGCAGCGAGCCTTGGGGAATACATAATCTCATGCTATGAAATAGATACCTTTCCCCGATGGAAAATATGCTGATGTTGGTTGTCACAATAGTAGGTAGTTTGGTTCATTTGGCGCTGAATTCTGTAACTAAGGAATATTGTTCCTTTAGATCATTGAATGAAGTTATAATCTCTGAGAACATATGAAGCAAATGAGGTCTCCTACTTAGGGTATCAGCTACCTTGTTTTTGTTTCCAGCTTTATGTTTGATGATGAAGGTGAACTACTGGAGGTAGTCAAGCCATTAAGTATGTCTGCCATCAATCATATTATGTGAGTTCAAATGTTTCAATGAATCATGGTCTATGAACAACATAGATTCCTAATGTTTCAAGGAATCATTAAGAACTTTAGGTTGTAGACAAAATATTTTTTATGACTATCACTTAGGTTCTTCCTGAAGAAGGCCACGGGGTGTCCTTCCTGACACAACATTCCTCCAATGCCCACATGAAAGGCTTCACAAGTGACCTTGAAAACTTTGGAGAAATCAAACAATCAAAGGATAAGGTCTTGCCTCATTCATTCATTGATACTATAAAGGTTATGGCCATTGCTGTGGTCCATTCAAATTGCCTCGTTTTTAAACACTCTATGATCAAAGCCATCACTGAGCTAAAGTTTGTGATGAAACACCCATAGAACATGGTAAGGCCATGGAAACTCCTCCCTTAGAGGCATTTCATGAGCTGGATTTACTTTGATACCACAATAAGAGATAATAAAGCCTAAGAAGTAAGCTTCCTTCTTCATGAATGAGTATTTGGCTCGGTTAACATACAGTTGCTCTAATCTTAGAGTAGTCAGAACTTGTTTAACATGGGAGAGGTGGTCTTGAATGTAGCGAGTAAAAATCAATATGCCATCAAAGTAACAATAATGAACTTGCCAATGAATGGTCGAAAAACCTGACTCATTACTCTCATGAAGACAGTCGGTGTGTTAGATAACCTGAAGGGTAACACCAACAATTCAAATAACCTTTCCCTAGTTTTAAATTTCATCTTCCACTCATCCCTTAGTTTGTTGTGCACCTGATCATATCCATTGTTAAGGTCGAGCTTCGAAAAGAGAGGTACTGTTCAAGAGATTAAGCATGTCATCAACACAGGGAATTGGGAAACGGTATTTAACCATGATCTTTTTCATCATGCAACTATCTACGCACATTCTCCAGGTGTCATCCTTATTAGGAGTAAGCAATGTTAGTACTACACAGGGGCTAAAGCTTTCTCGCACGAAGCCTTTGTTTAAGAGCTATTAGACTGGTTGCCTAGCTCATTGTGTTCTGATGTACTCATTCTATAATAGGGAAGGATAAGAAGTGATAAACTAGGCATCAGATCAATAGAAAGATGAATGTCTCCTATAATGGAAGGAACTCAGGTATATCATCAGAAATAATGTCTTGGAAGTGTTCAAGTACTTCAGAGATCTCTTTGAGGGTCAACGCATCATTACGTTTGGTTTTGTGAGTGATTAACATCAATACGAATTGATCATCATTAAGTTGTGAGTTAACTGGCACATACTCAGGATTAGAATTGTCATGCCAATGTCGAAGCTTGAAACAGGAAAAGGATCCAGGACTAGTTTTATTCCTTCAAAGATGAATAAGTAGGTATTTGTACAACCATCGTACGCTAACCTATGATCCTACAGCCATGGATGCCCTAGCAGCATATGACACACTATCATCGATTAACATCGCACCAGACTTAATCTTCAAACCTTCTTCCCAATGAGAATTTGACCTTGCAATGCCTCTTAACTAGGATAGAGTTGTTGTCATTCACCTAGTTAATATGATATGGGGTAGGATGTCTCTCTATTTTGAGCCTAAAGCATTCTAATGCTGAATTAAAGATCATGTTCATAGCGCTTCCATTGTCAAGAGTGTGGAATATATTTGTTCAGACCCATCTAGGATTGTCTTGAATCCTACCACTCATTCTAGTGAGCACTTGGTCAACGACATAACTGGTAGTTCAGTGGCAGCGATATGCTCCTTTTCCTCCTCTATATCCTCTCAGACTTCCTCCTTATTGGTTTCTTCAATGGTATCGACTTGCACGAGCTCTTTCTCTTAGATAAACATAAGTTTCTTGTATATGGTGTTAGGAATGCCTTGGAAAGCAAGTTATTCCTAAATCATGTAATTGTTGACATGTTATGAATACATTTTATAATTAAATGAAGAGTTTGTTTATGTAAGCTTTGTATTCTGGTTATTAAGGAAGCAAGATTCTAAATGAACGAAGATACAGTTTCATAAAAGTTATGCAAAGGATATATGTATCTTTGGATGAATCAAAAGATTAATCATAGTCATTGAATATATCGAAGGAGTGAGATTCTCCTTTAAGCGAATGGTGAATCTCAAATCATGAAGGAGTTGACCTCAGGTATTGACATTGTTATATGAATAGGAATCAAGTGAGAAATCAAGCTGAAGTTAATACTGTTACTATGAACTTGAATTCACACCTATGCACTCACTTGTGGTAGAATTGAAATTGTGATGGAATGTGGACTCGTGTTCATATCTACTATGGTCTTTGATATACTAAGGGGCAGGACCATCGTATCATGTTCATCAAGACTTTATATATTGGGATCATATTTGGAGTGAACATCAGGGAACATGTATCTAAGAAATGGAGTTTATAGTACACACATCACTTATAGAAATTTCAAGAAGATCACAACAATCCTAGGCCTAGTGATGATGAATTAGTTATTCATCATTTCTTGATATCTTTTTGACATGTTCTAAAAGTATCAGGTAACTTATTAGATGAAATATGAGATCACAGGACAAAATTGATATGAGAGGTAAAATGGTAATTATACCTTGTGTCAATCGATGGCTATAAGGGTTCATAAATACACGGTTTGTAATTGGACAACCAATACTAGATATTGGCTGTTAGGAATATGATACCCTAGAAATAAAGTTTATTCCTAAATAATGTAATAGTTGACATGTTGCGAATACACTTTTTAATTAAATAAAGAGTTTATTTATGTAAGCTCTACATTCTAACTATTAAGGTGCCAAGTTTCTAAATGAACGAAGATACGTTTGCATAAAAGTTGTGCAAAGAAGATATGTATCTTTGAATGAATCAAAAATATTAATCACAATCATTGACTATATTGAGTGAGATTCTCCTCTAAAGGAATGGTGAATCTCAAATCACTGAAGGAGTTAACCTCAGGCATTGACATTGCTATATGAATAGGAATCAAGTCAGAAATCAAGCTCAAGTTAATATCATTACTATGAACTTGAATTCACACCTATGCACTTGCTTATGGAAGAACCAAAATCTTGATGGAATGTGGACTCGTGTTCATGTCCACTATAGTCTTTGATATACTAAGGGACATAACCATTGTATCACGTTAGTTAAGACTCTATATATTGGGATCATAGTTAGAGTGAACATCAGGGAACATGTATCCAAGAAAGGGAGTTCTAGTACATACATCACTTTTAGTGATTTTAGGAATATCACAATAAACCTGTGCCCAGTGAATGATGAATTAGTTATTCATCATTTTTGGATATCTTTTAGATATGTTCTAAAGGTATCTAGTCACTTATCAGATGAAACTTGAGACTACAAGACAAAATTGATATAAGGGGTAAAATGATAATTTTACCTTGTGTCAATCAATGACTATGAGGGTTTATAAACACATGGTTTGAAATTAGACTACCAATACTAGATATTGGCTGTTAAGAATATGATGCCCTGAAAAGAAAGTTTATTCCTAAATCATGTAATAGTTGACATGTTATGAATACATTTTTTAATTAAATAAAGAGTTTATATATGTAAGCTTTATATTCTAGCTATTAAGGTGCTAAGTTTCTAAACGAACCAAGATATATTTGTATAAAGGTTATGCAAAGTAGATATGCATCTTTGGATGAATCAAACAGATTATTCACAATCAGTGAATAGAGCTGGTCACTCTATTCAATGAAGACTGTAGTGTCGAGATTACCTTCATTGAAGGAGTGAGATTCTCCTATAAGGGAATGGTGAATCTTAAGCCACTGAAGTGGATGATTTCAAATATTGACACTGTTATATGAATAGGAATCAAGTGAGAAATTAAGCTCAAGTTAATACAGTTACTATGAACTTGAACTCACTCGTATGCACTTGCTTGAGGCAGAATAAAAATCTTGATGGAATGTGGACTTGTGTTTAAGTCCACTATGGTCTTTTATATACTAAGGGCATGGCCATCATATCACGTTGGTCAAAACTTTGTATGTTGGAATTATAGTTGAAGTGAACATTAGGATTTCATAGTACAAATATCACTTCTAGTAATTTTAGGAATATATGTTACAAATATGGGCTCAGTGAACGATGAATAAGCTATTCATTATTCCTTGATATTTTTTAGACATATTCTAAAAGTATCTAGTCACATAAGATGAAATTTGAGACTAGGGGACAAAATTAACATGAAGGGTAAAACATTAATTTTACCTTGTGTCAATGATGACTATAAGGGTTCATAAACATTCGGTTCGCAATTAAACAACCCATACTAGATATTGGCTTCTCATAATCTTAGGTTTTTCAAGACTGCAACCATGAGACTATGGTGGAATGATTTCATAGTTAATGAACTAGGGTTGTCTTAATGAGATTAAGATAATCCTAAGTTCATTGGAGCTTGAAATTACTATGTCCGAATGCATTCCCGATCTAGCTTTGTAAAATTCAATCCATTTAGGTTAGAAGAATGTTTTTGATAAAGTTTATATGATCATTTTTTAGTATTTTAGGGTTGGCCTTAATTAAGATAAAAGTTATCTTAATTTGGACAAAACTTATCTTGAGACGAGAGTTGTCTTAAGTTATAGAAATGTGTCGTAAAAGAGACAAGAGTTGTCTCATCATTTTTGGACACATTTTGTGTGTCTTATTTTTGGATAAACATTTCCTTAGGACAAAAGTTGTCCTAAGTGTGCTTGGTAGTACAAGAACTAGTTGTCTCAATTACGACAAAGGTTGTATTAAAAAGAGAAAAATAATTCTTACATTACTTGTTTTGATTAAGACAAGAGTTGTCTTAATTAAACAAAGAAATTTTAAGACAATGCATGTCTTAATTATGACAAGTGTTGTCTCAATTTGGACAACCATTGTCTTGATAGAAATTTGAAATAAATCAACCTCCAATATATCATGAAGTATTTCGGCTAAACCACTCATGGAATCAAATTTAATTTGTTCAAATTAATTTATCCTAAGTTGTTAAAAGTCAAAGTGTATTAGGATAAGAATTATGAAGAGTTATGATTCCTATGTAGTCCTACATACATTAAAAGACTAAGTGGTCAAGGAGGTTGATGAAGCTAAAATTCTATTATGAGAATTTTAATTCAAGAACACAAATTATTGGCCAATAGGAAATCTCTATTTAGTTTATTTTTATAAAATAAAATAAGAGAAAATAAAATAATATAATTAAGGTTTATTTGATAAATAATTAGATATAATAATATTTAATTCCTCTATGGAGTTGGTGTCCACTTGGTGGGCGATTAGGGTTACTAGTTTTTTAATACAACTAAAAGACTATGGGCTAGGGTTAATATAAATTTAACACTAACCCCCTATCCACAAGAGAGGCACATTAGAGTCGTGAATTTTTTGAGAGAGAAAAATCAAGTGTGTGATGCCATCTACAAGAGAATCAAGAGCTTTCTATTCGGCCAAAAATGTGAGAAACATTAAAGAGCCATCATATAATTTTTCTTTTGTTCTTCTAACCTACTTTTACCATTGGTTCTTTGGATTGAAACAATTCACAATGAATAGGTGGTCAATACAGTTGGTAGAGATGTTTTCATTATTCCTTATGGTTTCAAAGGTATAATTCTATCCATTCTCAATTCATGTAAGTTGTATATGCTATATGTTATTATTTATTCCATTGTGTTTTCTTGCATGCTATGGTTTAAATTTTTTTTAAATACACGCCTGCACCGATATCACATTGGCTTTTCATAATTTTAGGTTTTTCAAGAGTGCAACCATGAATCTATGGTGGAATGATTTCATGGTTAATGAATTGGGGTTGTCTTAATGAGATTAAGATAATCCTAAGTTCATTAAAGCTTGAAATTCTCATGTCCAAATGGATACCCCATCTAACTTTGCAGAATTTAATCCATTTAACATAGAAGAACATTTTTTTTATAAGTTTATATGATGGCTTTGAGTGTTTTAGGGCTTGTCTTAATTAAGACAAAAGTTGTCTTGATTTGGACAAAATTTATCTTAAGACAAGAGTTGCCTTAAGTGAAGTATCTTAAAAGGGACAAGAGTTATCTCATCATTTTTGGACATTATTTTTGTATGTCTCATTTTTTTTTTTGTCTCAGAGACAAAAGTTGTATGATCTTTAGACAACATTTTTGTGTGTCCTATGAGAGACAAAAGTTCTCATTTTTGGGCAACAATTTTGTGTGTCCTATCAGAGACAAAAGTTGTCTTATTTTTGGACAGTATTTCTTTAGGACAAAAGTTGTCCTATGTGTGCTTGATATGTCTTGGTGAAAGAATTATTTATCTTAATTAAGACAAAGGTTGTCTTAAAAAGACAAGAAGGATTCTTACATTACTTGTCTTGATTAAGACAAGTTGTCTTAATTAGATAAGGAAATTTTAAGACAAGGGATATCTTAATTAAGATAAGTGTTCTCTAATTAAGACATCCATTGTCTTGATTGAAATTTTGAAACAAGTCAACCTCCTAGAATCTCATAGAGATCACGTCCAACCTCTCTTGGAATTCAAATGTAATTTGATCATTTTGAATTATTCTAAGAAGAAAAAGTCAAAGTGTTAAAGGATTAGAATTTTGAAGAGTAGTGTTTCTTAAGGAGTCCTACATACACTAGAACACTATGTGGTCAAGGAGATTAAAAAAGTTTAAAATTATATTATTAGAATTCAAATTAAAGCACAATAATTATTGGCCAATGGGAAAGCTCCAAATTATTTTATTAATTGTGAAATAAAATAATGAAATATTAAATAAATAATAGAGATTATTATTTAATACAAGTTTATGTAATAAATGATAAAGGTGGCGTCAACTTGGAAGGACTGTAGGGTTGATAGTTTTTGACTGCAACTAAAAAACTAGGTGCTAGGTTAATATAAATTTAACCTAACCCCTAGCCATCCAACACAAGCAAGTAAACACCTAGAGGAGGCATGAGGCATAGAGAGAATACTCAAATAGAGGGTGATGCCATATTCATTAGTGTGAGAGAGCTTTCCATTAGGGCATCAAATTGTTATACACTAGAGAGCCATCATATATTCTATTATTGTTCTTCCCACCTTTTATCACCAAAGGTTCTTTGGATTGAAAGAATTTACAAAGACTAAGTGGTTAATACGATTGGTAGAGAAGCTTTGATAATTCCCTACGGCTTCAAAGGTATAATTTTATCCTTACTCAATTTATGCAATTTATTTATGCTTTATGTGATACCAATTTACTGTATTATCTTGCATTGCGTGATTTTAATTTTTTTAAAAATCCATGCTTGTACTGATATCATATTAGGCTTAAAAACTAGATCCAACATCTGGTAGAGCACACAACGGCAAAGTGCCTATACCCTTTGCGCCTGCAGCATTAGGGACATTCTCTAGGAGAATGACCTTTTTCCCATTTGATCCTTGTGGATTACTCCTCGAGTCACTTCTAACCTCTAAAAAGAAGAATCATGGATGGCATCCTAGTTGCTCGGCCTGAGTTAGGCTTTAAGGTTTTGAACTTTTGCCCTGTTGAATTGCTCCCCTGTTTTTTGATGTGGAGAGCCAACTGATATGCTTCCTTGACATTCACCAGTCTGACTATCATCATCTCCTTTTGTAGTTCGCTACGAAACACCTATATCTAACAAGAGTTTGTTGCTTAGTCTCAACGCTTTGATAATGGACCATTAGCTCGTGGAACTTATCAATATATTGATCCATCGTGAGCAACCTCTACTTCAACTGAAGCATCTCTTCAAGCACCATTTGCTTATAATTGATGGCCAGATACTTTTCTGTCATCTCTTCCCACTTTGTGATCAGTGGTCATCGAGTTTAGTGTAGTTGCTTGATGTGAACCCAGAGGGGTGTCAAATTAATCCTTGCAGATATAGTGGTAAGTAAAGTTTAGAGCAAGGGTTATTCCCACAAAGGATTTGGTCTAATTGATAGGCCAAGAATACTACTAAATAAATAAAAGTGGGTTTTAACAATTAACTAAGTAAATTGAAATTACAAGGAATAACATAAATTAGCTGAAGATAACGATGAGAAAACTGGTTAAGGGCTTATTCTCCTCCATTAGACATTAACAATGCTCATGATATCAATAATATTCCTAACTCCTTATTCAAATTATTAACCATAGATAGCAACAAGCTTTACTATCTAAATCCTTCCTTAGCATGTCGTTAAATAAAGATTGTGCTTTCTATTCACTACTTAACCATTAAAGTATCTAAAAATGTTGCTCTCTAGATAATTTAATACAATCATTAGGGTGAGAAGGATAAGTTGATCTAAGCAATAATCTCACAGGCTTGGATTATTTAACTTAGTCTATGTTCCACATCATAGTTAAAGAAAACTTGACTGTAATGATTAACTATGAATTGCTACTTATGAAGATGAAATAAGACAATTACGGATCTAATTCCTTATCCTAGCTTATGCAGCATTTTATATAAAACTTGAGACAAAAGTAAAAATTGAAATTTATTCACGTCATTCACATATAACTTTCTAAGCTAACAAAGTATAAGGATAAGAGCACTAGAGATTTTGAAAAGAGAGTCAAGAAGCAATGATTTAGCAAAAGAACTAATAGAAAAATATATTCATTGCTTCCCCATTCTTAGAAAACTAACCCATGCAAATAGTTACTTCAAATGTAAAGAACTAACAAAGAATGTACAAGACCTATTTTATTGAAAGTAAGAAATCCTAAATCCTTCCCCCCACACTTAATCCTTACATTGTCCTTAATGTAAAACTATCGAGCAAAATGAAAAAGCTAGGTGTAGCAGACAAGAATGAGAATAAAATGAAAGGAAAGCACACAAAAGAAAGCAAGAAAACATAAAATGAGCTAGAGTAGGAAAGATCTCATCTGTTTGCTTTGGTGCTCTCGCTCTTTTGGGTTGCTTCCCAAAAGTGCTTGGTTTATTATTCTCAACCTGACATTCACCTTGTCATTCATCAAGGGATGTAGAAATTGCTTGGATGCTTCATAGATGTTGAAGCATCTCACCTTATCATCAAAAATCTATGGTGAGGGTACTAGCATCAACATCAATCTTTGTCTTTGTTGTCTTCAAGAAGGGCCTTGCAAGATTGGTGTTGGGTTGGTGGCCATCTCATCCCCTATCTCTAGCACATAGAAGTCAACTTGGAAAGATCAAATCATCAACCTGCACAAGTAAATTTTTTAGAACTCCTTTCGTGTAAATGTTAGAAAGATTAGTGAGTTGTAGAATAACACTAGTATCCATTAAAGAACTAAGATTCAAAGATGCTTAAATAAAATATGGCATGGAATTTATAGATGCACCTAAATTTGACATGTCTTTATCAAACATGGTGTTGCTTATGTTGCAAGGGATAGTGAATATGCTCAGGTCCTTGCACTTATGTGGGAGTTTCTTCTGCAAAATTGCAAAGACATTCTCCCACACACTGACTTGTTCATTACCCATTAATTTCCACTTTGAGGTGTACAATTATTTCAAAACTTAGCATAGTGAGGCACCTGATGTATGATATCTAGGAAAGGTATGTTTACCTCTACCTTGCAAAAGGTTTCCCAAATTTTCTTCTCTTCCTCTTATTTTTTAGGTTCGGCAAGCCAGGTTGGGAAAGGTGGAGGAGTGATATAGGAAAAGATGGAATGTTTGGGGTTTGCCTTAGTGGGTAGCATAGGTGACTCTTATTCTTGATGGGTAGCTTCCCTATTTAACTCCAATGGTTATGCAGTAGATGGTGCCATATTCGTGCCACATCTCAAAATTACTGCATTTAGATTTTTCCTTGGGTTCATATGAGTTTAGGAGAGTAACTTGCTTGACTCTTGTGCCTCTAACCAGCTCACAACAGTAGATAATTTTCCCACCTATTTTTTTGAGCTCTGATTACTTGCCCTAGTCTCATATTCAAAATATATCATGTTAGTAGCTAAGGACTTAACCAAATCCTTAAGACGTGTTCCTAAGTTTAGGGGAATGGATGGCGGGGCGGGTTGTGTAACGTGGTATAAATGTTGGGTTCTTTGTTGGAACCCAATTGGGTGGTTGGGGAAGGGGTTAGGTGCTAGTTGTTGGTTCCTTCCATAACTTAAGTTAGGATGATCCCTCCATTATATATTGTAAGTGTTGAAATAAAGGTCATATTTCCTATGTTGACCCTGAAGCCACCCATGACATTTAATTGCTCTAAGTTGCCTTCCTAAAGAGTTGGGCACATATCTATAGGGTGCCCAAATGTAAATCAAATTCCACATACCTTTGCTTGTTGTACATTCCCAACAACTATTTTGCTTACAAAAGAAGTAAGATGAGTCAGTGGTGGGAGTTGTACTGGCCTATTTACTTTCTTGGGTGGCAAATTGTTTATAGAGCTGAACTATTAGGAATTGGTTTACATGTTAGATATAAGAAGTCTGGTAGCCTTGGGAGTCTTATTAACCAAAGCTCTCCACTTGTAGAAGCAATTATATTCCTCTGCATAAGCATGAGACCCTTATAGAAATACTGGATGAGGAGTTGTTCACTAATTTGATAGTGTAAATAACTTGCACACAGCCTCTTGAATCTCTCCCAATATTCATATAGGGACTGAACATGATACTGCCTAATTACATAAATTTCCTTCCTAATAGTGTAGTCTTAGATGTTGGGAAGTGCTTTTCCAAAACCAACCTCCTCATCTCATTCCAAGTATGTACTATCCTAGAAGGTAAGTAGTATAGTCATTCTTTTGCAGAGTCTACCAAGGAAAAGGGAAAGGCTATCAGCTTAATTTGTTCCTCTGAAATGCCACATGGGTTTCATGCTGGAGCTGTTGGACTTAGTTGTTTATCCTAAATGTTTATAGTACAAGCATATGTTTAAAATATTTTAAAACATTTAAGCTTGCAAATAAGTGAAAACAAAATACATAGGCAAACATTTGTCTTAAAATTCCATTGTTTAATTAAAACAATACTTGTTTAATTTAGACAACTAATGTAAGAATTATTTTTATCTCTTTAATGACAAAAATGCTTCTCACATTTTCAAGCATGTTAAGGACAACATTTGTCTTAAAAGAATTCTTTGTCTAATTTAAGACAACTGTTGTCTTAATAAAGATATTAGCTGAAATGCTATCAATTAACTTTATTATGAATTTATTCCAATTTAATGTAGATTGATTCTCCAAATCTAGGTAGGGAATCCGCTTGGACATAGGAATTTCAAGCTCCAATAAATTTGGGATTATTTTAATCTCATTAAGATAATCTTATTTTATTAATCATGAAGTCATTTCACCAAAGGCTCATTATTGCACTCTTGATAATTCCTAAAATTATGAAATGTCAATGTTAAACATTGATTTTTCCAATTTGCAAACATTATGTTTGTGAACTCTCCTAGCCATTCATTGACACTATGTAAAATTACTATTTTACCCCTTATGTCAATTTTTTTCCATGGTCTTATATTTCGTTCGATAAGTGACTAGATAATCTTTTAGAATTTTTCTAAAATTATCTCAAAATGATGAATAGCTAATTCATCATTTTATTGGGCTTAGATATGTTACTTGTCTTCCTGAAATCACCATAAGTGATGTAATGCTACCAACTCTGTTTCTTGGATTTATGTTCCCAGATATTCACTCATACTATAATCCCAACATACAAGGTTTTAGCCAATGTCACACAATGGCGTACCCATAGTATCTCAAAGATCACAATGGTCATGAACATGTGTCCACAATCCATCAAGATTTTAGTTCTGCTACTAGCATGTGTAATGTATGTGAGTTTAAGTTCAAAGTAACGGTATTGACTTGAACTTGATATCTCATTTGATTCCAATTCATTTAATAGTGTCATTACCTAAAGTCTATGACTTTAATGATTTGAGATTCATCATTCCCTTAGAACAGAATCTCATTATTTTTATGGAGGTAATCTGAACATTACAATCTTTATTGAATATAGTAACATGCTTTATTTAGTGTCTGTGAATATTATTATAGATTCATCCAAAGATACATATCTCATTTTGCATAACTCTTATGCAAATGTATCTTGGTTTATTAGAATCAAGGATCCTTAATAGCTTGAAAATAAGGCTTACATAAATGAACTCTTTATTTATTAATATTAAAATGTATCAAATCGGGGAATACAACTTGCTTTCCAGGGCAACCTATCCCCAATAAGAGCACACTACATGGAACTCCTTGAGTTGCTCATGTTTTATCCTATGGAACCATGAAAGGTTGGCAGGAGATGGATTGGACCAAACTTGAGTTCAAAGGTTACCTTAAGGTTGGAGCACTCAATACACAGTGGCTGCTAATCTTTCTAAGGGTTTGGTTGTTTGCAGACATAACTTCTTGTTCATTGGATGAGAGGGTGATGTGGAGTGCAAGTAGGTGGGATATGAACTACGTGTTAAGGTGGGTAAGCAGCGAAATGCTGACTTCGATTACGGGTAGAAGGAGGCAAGTCGTCTCTGATCCATTGAAGTCACAAGTATAGCTCTTTATTAGACATACACGCCTAAAATAAAAATAAATTAATCAAAGACAAAAAAAAAACAAAGTAACAAATCAATTAAATAATCAATCTCTTGCGACATGGCACCAAAATTTGATGTGAACCTAGAGGGGTGTCAAATTAATCCTTGTAGGTATAGTGGTAAGTAAAGTATAGAGCAAGAGTCATTAAATTAGCTAACGATGAGAAAATTGGTTAATGGCTTATTCTCCCCCACTAGACATTTAAAATGCTCATGATATTAACAATATTCCCAACTCCATATTCAAACTATAAATCATATATAACAACTAGCTCTGTTATCCTAATCCTTCCTTATCTTGATGTTAAATAAAGATTGTGCTGTCTATTAACTCCTTAACCATTGAACAACCTAGAAATGATGTCCTTTAGATTGAATTTAATAGAAGCATTAAGATGAGAAGGATAGGCTAATTTAAGCAATAGATTCATAGGCTTGGATTATTTTAACTTAGGCTATGTTCCACATCATAGTTAAAGGAAACATGACCGTAATGATTAACTATGAATTGCTACTCATGAAGAAGAAATAAGAAAATTATAGATCTAATTCCCCATCCTACCATGATAATATCAAGGTTGATTTAATTGGCCATCCCAAACAAATCAATTTAACAATCCTAATCAACTTTTATAGGTGAATCATGGACAATTTTGTAAGGAAAGTTGGAGAATATTATCAAGAAACTAACCACATAGTCATATCTAGGGCTTTGAATTCACCCTCAACCAACAGGGAATTTAGCTAAGCATGTTCAAAAATTCCATCAAAATAGAAATAAAAACCATGAGGATTCAAAAGAATGAAAGAAAACAAAAAGAGAGGAATGGTGAAACTCTTTGATGATCTCCACGCGAATGATCTTCTCCGAATCAAGCTCTTTAACTTCTTCTCTTATTCTCCTTTCTTGTTTTTCTCTATTTTATGAGGTGTAAGACTTATAAATTGATGTAGAGGTTAAGTTTTTAAATGAAAAGTCATGGGTGAGCACTATAACTTTGATCCCTAGGTGTTGTAGTGCCTCTATAGCTAGACGAGGAAATTCATTCAGGGCGCTGTAGTGCCCAACTCTCAATCAAGGTGCTGAATTTCTTCATTTTGGGTGCCCTAGCATTGCACCATCCTAATTTGGCAATTTCAAGCTCTTTTGCTCTTAGACTTTGCAACTACATTGTCAAAAACTCATCCAAACTCACGTACTTCATCTTCAATTAGTTTCTAGCTTCCAAAACACTTGTAAAATTTAAAACACAAGTGAAACCCAAAGAAATTCAAGGAACTAAGCAATTAAATATAATAAAATTCAACATAAAAGAATACCAAATTATGCACTTATCACTGCTCATCAAGATTCCCCCACCAAGTCTCAATTTCAATTAACCAATCTTCAAAAGCAAAGGCTTAATCTTCCTGTGGAAGTCAAGGACCTCCACTTTCATCCTCCTCATCATCTCATCCACCCATTGGTGCTCCATTACTTGTCCTCTGTAACTAATGGATCACTCACCCTGATATTGCCAATGGTGGTTCCCTTGCTCCTTAAACCCCCTCATCACTTTTTCCTCACACTCATCTTCTTCTTTGCCATTAGAGGGTTTGGCATCTTGTCATGACTACCTTCCTTTGATAAAGTCCAATCGATGAGTAATATGTTTGAGGATCATTCTATCTAGTTGATATATCATTGAATGCTAAACTACTCTTGACCCATGTCATTTGCCATTGAATAAGAACTACCCTTCTTCATCACTAGCAAGGACTTGAGTCCTCTAATACCAATTGATGCAATCTCATTGGAAACCCACCTCTTGTCGACAACTTACATGAGAAAATGATCTTCTTGGCCAAAAGTAATGTACAAAATCTCATTGCACACACATAATATCTCCAAAACCTTTGATAGAAAGATGTCAACTCAAATATCCTCACTAAACACAATTCCTCATAAGCACAAACTAGGAAAGTGCTAATGACAAAGTAATGGTACAAAAAATAAAAGTTAAGAAATTACAAAGCCACAAAACTCAGATAACTATGTTACACAAGGTCAACTAGGTGACTCCTTAATTAGCATTAATGACACATGGCATTGGGTTTGCATCCTATGGCACTACCCGACATAGTAGGAGTTGTTATTAGCTGGTAGGTGTTCTATGTCGCTCTTATCATTCCATAGTTGTTCTATGTCAGTTTTTCTGACATAACCAATCCATGAGAAATGAATAAAAATTTCGTAAGAAATGATGTTTCTCACAAAAATTCTAATGGATTCTTAACCGTTACAATTTCTCATGCTAGTGATGGCTATACTCATGACTAATCTTTGGTGACAATTATTCTTATGGAGAGCATCTGTGACAAATGTGTAGTAAGTCCGTAAGAAAAAATAGGACAAGGCATGAGACAATATGTCAATATTCTAAAGGATTGACCCACAGATATATGTCAGTGATACCAAGTGATGAACTTCCATCCATGGTAATGTTCGTGACAATAGGGAAGTAAATAATATTTTTTTAAATAATGTCATGGCTACTAACAGTAAGAAACACCGTCAGAAAAATAAAAAGTTAATTTTTTAAAATTTTTATTTGAAATTTCTTTTTGTTATACTAATACTTGTAATATTTAAAAAACTTAAATGTAGAGATTAACAAACCATATTTGATCAGTATCAATATAATATTAATTTTAGTAACAATTAATAAATGTATTGCATAACAAACAATATTTATATATTATCCAATCAAATCAAATGTAATGTTAAAAAAGTACATCAACAAAGATCCTGATCGTCATCTAACTCATAATCATTGTCAGTGGGATCATTAATGGGATCAGTGGGGGATGGGAATGGGGAGGGGAAGGAACAAAGTAGATTGAGATATGCCATGGACTATCTACATCATCCACTCTATAGACTACATCATCCACTATTGCTGCTGATTGACGATAAGTGTAAGCTTCGTCACTAGCTGCTCCAAATTTTATGAAGCCTAGGGATCTTGCTAGGCTGTGGTGATTAGCTTGATTGACCCATTTCGACCACGGTGGCATTAGAGCCCATCCCATAAATTTGTCCCTTCTTGTTTAACCGATCAACAGTCTCCATCCACAGTTAGGTGTTGCTGATGGAAGAACAGGAAATGTCCTAGTTTTGGCTTCTACACTCTTTGTAAGATTTCTGCATGATTTCAATCATAATCATTTATATGTTAATTGAAACATAAATACAAATAAACCTATAATATATGAGTTGAATCAAATTTAATTAAATTAACTTACATAAGTCTTGTTAGCATGTGGATGCACCCAGCCTTGGAGTTGCTATGTTGCAGATGAAAGAAAACCTCAACGACATCAAGATTTCTCCCAAACTCCTTTTCCTACAAACAAAGAATGAAACTATTAGAATATTAAAAAAACTAATAAAAAATTAACTAAAATTGTAAGTCTATAAAAACTGACCTCTCTCTTCTTATGATTAGTGATGGATCAGGATCTGCCTCGATGGCAAGAAACACCTAGATCCTTTCACCAGTTCATCTTGTTTCGATCTGAGGTAGCCTTGAATGAAGGGGTACCCCAATATCCCATAGCTGGTCCTTGATATCTTGGCCCATCAAATTGCCTTGCGACTTCCATGTTCGGATAGCACTTAACGATGATTGCAAGTTTTTAGTGCACTTGCTTGCCTAATTACAACGAACCTTCTCATTGAACTCTGGTTTCTAAATATACTTTACATCAGAAACATTTTAAGTTATAAATAGTACTCATGAAAAAAAATTGATGAATGGAAAACTCAGCAAGTTTGGTTAATACCTTAAATTGGTTAAACCAATGGTCCCTCACATCTTGTGGAACTTCCTTATAGCTACTTTAGGCATCGTGAAAATGGGATTTGTAGATAGTCTTAATATTGTTCACGATGTCCTTGGATGGTTCAAATCTTCAAAAATAAAATGTTTACTTCGTTATATGGAACAAGTATTATAATTGTTAGGCAAACAATTACCAAGCTTGTTAAGTAGTGTACTTAAGTTTTTCCATATACCCCTATCCATATGCTATAGTTGAGGGATCTAGTGTCAGGAAAGGGATTAGAGGTTGAGATATGGGGTTACGGCTGCGAGGACCCTACAACATTGGCTGAGATGTGGGAACTCCCCTAAGAGGACCCTAAAACACCAGATGTTGATGGATACGATTTCATGCAAGTGCGTTCGGTGTGCTAGATCCGGATATGACACAAACTCAATCAAGCACTAACACTAATGGCATGCTTGACAGCGAGGGCAACCTTGGGTTGGGAATGTTACCATCCCCAACCTCAGAGAGTTCTCCTTGCGTTTCCTACTTTAGTGGTCAGATCTGTGTCCACCACCTGCCATGAACTCTCCTACAGAGAAGATGGAGTTAAAGCTATGGCACAGAAGTGAGTTTTGTAATATCTCATATAATATTAAGGAATTCCACTTTGAGAAGAATTGGCCACTTCAGACATCACGCCTGAGCATGAATTATAAGCTTCATTTGATATGGAAAAAGCCTAATTATTCATTGATGTTCTTGCCTAATTTTGCTTAAATTTCTATATGAAATTGAAAGAGACTTCTAAACCAAAAGAAGCATTTCTAACCTTTACAAAAGCATAACAATGTCAATTGAACTCAATTGAATTATCACAATATTCTCTTGTACCCCAAAGATAGAAGTGGTTTGAAAAAAATTAATTATCTCACTCTAAGAATTAACATTCCATTAATCTCCCCAAATGAGAAAATTATCTTATGAATCACTCCAAGCATTAATATTCCATTAATCTCATTCCCCTTGATTTTTGTTCAACACCCATCATCATCCCATTTATGAATCACTACTTAACTTAAAATTTCTTTTTCGTTATAATTTAATCAAAGAGAAGTCATTCATTTTAACATTATAAGATTTATAAAAAATTAATGATATAGTTAAAATTTAAACACTAAATCACACATCATATTCACATCAACGGCTAACTTAATTAGCTAAGTGCATTTTTTGTCATGATTCTATCAAGAACATGTCATGGCCTCTTATAATGTAATTCTCTAGTTTAAAGGCAAACCAAATGAATAGTGTAACAAAAGTAGGCATCATGTATATGCCAGTGAAATTATAGCATTTTAATATAGAAAAATTACAACTTTCGGTTAATCATTCCTTGGAAATTACAATAGTAATCTACAGTGAAAATAATTTGCAAAACCAATCTAAAAACTTAAGCCAACACCAAACGTCAAATAGAACTTTGGCAATCGCATACTCTCACAAGTCAGTGCAAAAGGTAGTATGGAAGAAGCCAAATGCAAGATTTCTTTATTGATATTGTATTTGAGTTAGAAACACAATGTCTAGACCAGAAAATTACTTTCAGATTTCATCACATATTTTATTTTTTTGGATAAAATAAGAAATATTATTAGAGAGTAGAAAGGAGGCTAAACATCTAAGATATCCTCTTAGCAAAGATGAAAAGAAGAAATAATAAACAAGATAGGCCTAGAACCACTTTTCTCATTCATCATAATCCCAATTCAATATCAATTGAAAAATCATATAAGAGTACAAGGAGAACATGCCATCAGTCACATAACCACCTAGGGATGCCTAAAAACTATTGACCCAACTTGAATTTAAACTCAAATCATGCAAAAACTTATCTAATCAAGTGGAGAAAATAGAATTGAAAACAAATGTCCAGATACAACTTAAAAGGCAAAACATCCCTTCCATTATTGAAATTAAGACCAAGACTTAATTAAAGATGTGGAAAGGCGAGAAAGACACATATTTTAGCTAAAAATAATGAACATAATTTCCACATACTGATTGACAGTTGACACAATCAAAATAACGTGAGCATTTTTTTTTTTGCTAGAGAAAATATCATTCATTCCAAATAATAACTTCAATGATCATAAATTAATCTCCCAAATATAACTACTAAGCTACTTTAACAGAATCCTAAATGATCAACTTAGAAGGATCGAGCTATCACTGGCAAAAGCTAAAAAGGTGAATCCTGGGTACTTTTGTTATTGGTGGAGTATCAATAATTGTATAATTTAAGGAAGCATCAAAGGTTGAAATGGACCAATTATGGGAGAGAATGTGTATTGATTAATAATAACTCTAATTCCCAATAATACCTCACCTTTTCCCTACAAGTTTATGGACAGTCCTTAATAGAGTTTTCTTTGCATGCGTTGTTCTAAAAGTAAGAACCCCTAAAAATTCTAATTAAAAACAAGATATAACCTTATATCTTCTCTTCAACTATGATCAAGATCAAGTTTCAAATACAAAATCAACTTAAAAACCCTTAAAATCAAACACTATTCAATAAAAACCCCCAAAATCACAACAACGGAGCTTACCTGGGTGTTCGACTACTGTGACTGTGGGGTTGGTGATTGGCGGCGTTGGCTGTTGAGTGGCGGCTAAGAGTGAAACAGAGCGAAAATAGGGGGAATCTAAAATAGGGGGCCGGTGCTTGGGTTAAAGATAATGAAACTATTATCATGTATTTTTTGATAGAAACTATCCATTAGAAATTCAAATTCGTACCTAATTTTTCAATCATCAAAAACTCTGTCAGAATTTTCATCTAACATCAAAATGGTTTGATTCATTTTTATGCTTATTCATTAACTAACCTGCAATCTTTAAACAACATAATAGATTCAAAAATAGAATACCAGACCATATTATATGTAGCCAATTTAAATAAGAACGATAATTTATGTTACATGTCTAAAAATTACATTAAATGCAATGTTAATATGTGAAAAAACTACGCTAAATGATTTAATTATCATAATGCATGTGTTGTTGAGTTACTAAAGTATCAACAACTATCTCTATAGTAATAATATGAGGAGCCCAAGAGATGGGGGATGGGCAATTGATCATTGAAAGACCTCGATGCAATAGAATTACACTTGTGACATATGATATAAAAACACATTAATTATGGGTCATGAATAAGGAGCTCAATGACTCTTAAACTAGTATTTAATACATAAGAGGTGAAAAACAAGTATATCAAACATGTGTCATTTTCATTGCTTTTTAATACATAATCACTAGGAAGATCTTCATCTGTTTCCCCATCACTGTAATCATCTTCTTCGCCAATTGCTTCTATATCATCATCAACTTCAGTTACAAAATCCTCATTGACTGATATACCCACTTCCTCATAAGTAGGTGCAACTGTGTCATCTCTCAAATCTCCATGATTTTGATCATCATCAAGAATTAACTCAGGAGAGTGGTGAAGAGTGTCATGGAAAAGGCATCTTAGGCATTAATTATGTGTCTGGCCTTAGTTTTAATTACATGTAACCAACCCTGCTTGTTTGGCATTGTTTAAGGATAAGGTGAAAAATAAACTTAATCTGCTTATTGAGTAAAGATGAATTAGTCATCCCTCCTATATGTGAACCTTGAATTGACCTCCATAAATCCAAGTTTCAAATAACTCCTTGTCCCCCAGTTAAAGAGTATTAACCATTTGAGGTAAATTGAAATAATCCACAACAATAATTTCCTGCAAAATGCCATGATACAATGACTTGGTTTCATCATAACCAGATCCCTTAAGACAAACTCCACTGTTGTTAGTTTTTCGACCATGAGACAAAGCTTTTGAATGTAACTTATATTTGTTGATATTCACTTAGTCCCATATGTTCACCTTCGTTACTAGGCCCTACGCCAAAGATATTAGAAGGTCGTCCTTAGTCTTATATATAGGGTTTAGCACCTAAGTTTATTTTAAAATTAGTGATCACTTTATAGGCATAAATAATAATCCATAACATATCAAATAATGTCAAAGTAACTTACAAAATTCCTAAACTACTGAGGAAATCCATTAGAAATGTGTTTGTCAACCTCATCACTGGTCATATCATTGTATGTTGAAGACAACAACTCTATGTATATGCTGCAACAAGAGAAATTATTGATAACACATTGTCATTGATCGATTGTTTATTATTATTTGAAAAGATGAAGCTGTAAACCTATAACTTACTTCTGATAAGGTTTAACCTCTTAAAAATTTAGCAACACATAAAGTGTTGTAGCTGATAGTTCCTCATCAGTAAGATAACAATTAGCCATGGTTTCATAGAGGTAAGCGGGATAGTTAAAGATTGAGATAGGTTCACAAAATGAACTTTCCCCACCATCATTGTTCTGAGGCACTCTTCTAGTTCGTGAATGGACATGAGACTCAAAGTAATATGAGTCGAAAGTTGAAGTCTCTTCAAGAATATAAGCCTCACATATAGAACCTTCCACAAGAGATTTATTTTTTACCTTTTACTTTAACGTGTGTAAGAACCTTTCAAAGGGTACATCCATCTATATTGCACAGGTTCATTTGCCATTGCTTCTTTAACTGAGTGAATGTGTAAATGTTCCATAACATCAAAAAAAGTATGAAGGAAAAGCTTCTCAAGTTTGCTTAGGATCATAAGGATGTTCTTTTTCATGACCTATAAGTCATATCTACGCAACGTGGGGGAGCAAAGATCTTGAAAAAATAGACTCAACTTCACAAAAGGTTCCTAAATTACATAAGGCAACTTACTGAAGGCTATTAGTAAGAGCCTCTCTATAAACACATGATAGTCATGACTTTTCATTAGGGTTGAAGTCCAAGAATTAGTGTCGACACATCTCCCTAAGTTTAATGCATACCCATTAGGAAGCTTCAAACTCTGTACCCACTCATAAACTGCTTTCTTTTGCTCAACGATTAATGTGTAAAGTGCATTTGGTTTCA
Organism: Ceratonia siliqua; assembly: GCA_034509205.1. Classification (NCBI taxonomy): domain Eukaryota; kingdom Viridiplantae; phylum Streptophyta; class Magnoliopsida; order Fabales; family Fabaceae; genus Ceratonia; species Ceratonia siliqua. The sequence goes on from JASKGM010097553.1 coordinate 25,371, forward strand.
TACCGTTGTCTAATTATTGCAACTCCAAACTTGGATGCTTGCAATACATAACTAAATCTATCCTTGAGTCTTTATATTATCTTTGTCCTTATCTTTGACATCCATCATTGTGTTGTACACATTCCCAAATAGATTAGCCTCTATGTTCATCACATATATGTTATGTGGGATTAATAAAGTAGGCCAATAAGGTAAATCCCAAAACTTATGCATTTAGTCCAATTGTGTGTTAGACCATAACCAGTAAAGACCTCCTTCCCACTTTCTATTATTCTTGTTTGTCTCAATAACTGTACATAGAGTTCATCTCTAGAAAAGAGCCTTGGTGGGATGCCTCTCTCGATTTTATTCTTCAAAAAATTGTTCTTATTTCGATGAAGGGGATGGTTTAAGGGCAAGAATTTTCTATGGTAATCAAAGTAACAAGTCTTTCGCTCATGCTTAAGATAAAATGCTTTAGAATTGCCTATGCAAATTGGGCAACTCAGTTTACCAGAGGTTTGCCAACCCGATAACATTCCATATACTGGAAAGTTAGATGGTTCACAATAGAGCAGCTCGCATGACGAAGTTCTGTTTCAATGAACTATCATACATAAGCACTCCATGCTCCTAAAGCAGTTGTAGATCCTTACTTAGAGGCTATAAGAAGACGTCAATTTTACTTTTTGGATTACGTGGAGCAGGAATAATCTCTGTTATTAACATGTAGTCCCTTTGCATACACATGCTAGAGTAATAATGACAGGCCAAGAAGAATATGTCTTGGCGTTCGTTCCAAATAGAATGAAATCATCGATACACAAACCCAAACTAACATTCTTAGGATCAAAGGAAAAATTCGGGTATACTTGGTCAAAATACTTCCATGTCTATCCATCCGATGGATGCGACAACACCCTTGACTCACGTTAGTGTTTCCGATGTCATCTTATTTCACCCCACAGATGCATTAGATGTAAAAAGTATTTGTAGTCTAGGAATGATAGGAAAATACCATATCTGTTTGTTTAGAACATCCATAATATTTATTTTGCCAACTTATGACTATTTGAATCGTGCTGCATCACAAAATTGACACTATCTAGCATTTTCATCATCGCCATAATACAACATGTACCCTTACAGACAACTGTCAATATTCTTATATCCTCAACCGAGTTTAGAGACCAATTTCTTGGTATAGTACAAATTTGTAGGCATTCGATGACCATTTGGTAATATCTCACATATCAATGTGATAATCTCATCCTTACATACCCCCGTAACGTTATAGTTTAACTTGATGTTCAACAATCTAACAACTATTGAAAGTACTAAGTGTGTCTCATATCCATCCCATAATTAAGACTGTGCGGCACTTAACATATCATAAAATTTTGTTGACTCTTCATTAAGATCCTCCTCCACTCTATAGTACTCCCTTTCAAAAGATAGCACTGCAGAATCCATAACCATATGCTCATACGGCTTGAAATTATGGGTCTCAATGTCCTCAATTGGTAAGGGTAACGATGGCCGGACCTCTCCATGATACGCCCAATAATAGTAATCCTCCATAAAATATTTCTTATATAGATGCACCCTTCATCATCCAGTGTTTGAAACTTTCAGCATTTACATTTAGCAAACGGGCATCTAAACTTCCTTCCATCAAAATAGATATTAACTACAAAAGTAAATTGAATAAGTTCCTCAACACCCATGTAAAACTTAGCTGTAAATCTATAATACTCCTACTATTAGAATAAAGTCTATTGTTCATCCAACGACAATGCTCTGAGATCTCTATATTCCTTCGATATTCAACATTAATAATTATAATTAAATACATTACATAATTAAATACATTCATCAAAATACATAAAATCATAGCTAGCTAGTGACTCAAAAATAATACAAATTATTAACATCCATCGTACAATAGAACCCCCAAAAATTTTTGCCAAAATGTAAACAATACCATATATAATTTAATTTATTAAATTACTCCCTAAACACCATAAAATTGAAATTCATTCCAAATAAATGAAATAAAAAGGAAATATCATCCAAACACTCTATACCCATCTTACAACAAAAGCCCTAGAAAAATTTGCCAAAATATAAACAATATCATACATGTTTTAATTTATTCAATTAAGCCATAAACACCATAAAATTGAAATTCATCCAAAATAATTCAAAAAAATTACAATAAATCATCTAACCACTCTCCATCCATCATATAACAAAAGCCCTAAAGAAATTTCAACATTAGAAATCTATATTTACTCTAATTTCAACATTTCATTTCAGATTTCAATTAACATAATTAATATATCCCACAATATCAAACTAAACCATAAATCAAATCCATACACTATCAAAGAACTATCCGCCAACACATATACTTGAATGAAACTAATAAACAACTAAAAACTTACCTAGAATTCACAAATTACCAAACAAATTTCATAGGTACAAAAAGGGAAAGATTTTGGCCAACCTCAAGTTATCCAAAGCTTGAAATAGAGGAAGGAGATGGACTAAATGCCACTTCATCCTGTCAAACAATGCCCAAAAGTAGCTACAGAATCTAGTTTGACAGAAAAATCAAGTTTAGGGAGACAGAAAACAAGCAAATTGAAATAGAAGAAGGATACAGGTTTCTGACAGACTTTATCACGGACATTGTCCATCATACTCATTTTCACAGACAAAATCCATGATAAAAACAATTGAAACGATGCGTTTCATTAACTAAGTTGATTCTCATGGCCTTGTGTCCGTTAGAATTTGTCTGATAGTCCAAATCTATCATAAATGCCATGAGAATAACTTCGCATCATGTTCCTGCATTTTGTATCACAGGCATCTCACGGGCTTTCTCACTTCTTATGCCCATGAAAAACCTTTATGTCAGAAATTCTATGAGAACTAGTCTCGAAAAATTTCCCTTCACAAAGACTATATAATTTCTGTGTTAAGTTTTGACGGAAACTTTTTTCATCAAAACGTCCATAAAAAAAAAAGCTTGTTTTCTTATGGTGTAATGCACTGTCAATGGAACAACTCTAATTGTAGGTATCCAATCTCTTTCAAGTAGCATATTATAGCTATCTCTCGATGACATGATAACAAAAATCTTAAGCCTCACTATATATCCCACCTAAACATCCAAAATTACCTCATCGACTAAGGGTGAGGACCTGCCATTAAAGTTGGTAATAACCATGTTAGTTGCATAAATTATTCACCAACTTACCAAACCAAGCTAGGAGAGCTTTTAAAATTAAATTGATGATAGCTCCACTATCATCCAAGACCCTGTTAGTTGGCTTGTTATTCATGATCACTTTGATATGGAGAGGCTTCAATTGTTTTCTTGTCTCCACCATCGACCTCTCAAAGTACACCAATTCAAAAAAATTTGATGTGATTTCTTATTCTACTTCTTAGATCTCATTCTTGTCATAGTAGTTATACTCATCATCAAAGCCATATATATGCTTATCCAAGAAGATAATGCTCTCCCTTTCCTCAAAGTTGGAAGGTAATGCTGACACCATATTGATTGCTATTTCACTGTCGCTATATTGGTCACGAGGTTCCATCGGCTTCCTTCCCTTGCCAATAATCTGATGCTTCCTGTCCTAAGGTATCGTTTGAACCCTTTGTATTGGTCACTCGATAATCTAGACGCTTCACTCTAAAGTTAACTAACTCTTCTTTGGTCGATTCTTATACCATAGCTCAACTTTGACATCGACCCTTGGTCAATGAGTCTTACTTTGTTCAATCTCATCATTTAGGACCACAAATATTAGTATGATCATTCTAGATGGCGAATCCTTCTTGATTACCCTCCTTATGTTGGTTCTCGCTTCTTGATTGTTTGGTAAGTATTTCCTAGAAGTCTATATCTACGAGAATACTAACATGGAACTCACTGACAAGTCATCAACAACGTAAGTGACAAGATTCTAGATGATCTTTTCCACCATAGCTTTTTTGGGTGACCTCCTGCCTAATCTTCTATCTCCAGCCCTGGGGACTGAATCACTTGCTTTCATCGCCAATTGAAAGTTAAAAGCATACCTTCATTTAATCTTTAAGTGCTAGAGCCAATTCATGCATTTTAATGGGTGAAAAGTCACGAACAAGTAATGGATGCAAACAGAGACAGAATTTAAGAAGAACTCAACCACTTAAGTAGCGAAATCGGATTAGAACTCTTCAATATTTTCCATGGTCCAAGAGTTGAACCTCATCTATAAGAAGGACCTTAGGCGAGGTGTAAAATGCACAATAGCTAAAGTTTTTTGAAAAAAGAAAAGAAAAAGAAGTTTAGAAGATACGAGAGGAAGAGAGAAAAACAAAAACAAAAGAAAGCATTGTAAACATTAAAGTCACAAAAACTCCAGTAATTAGTCGTTGCCCTGCTTCTCCAAGCTTGTGTGCTTTTACACCTTGCATAGGTTCTTTTTTATAGATGAAGTTCATCTCTTGCATCATGGCAAATCTTGAAGAGTTTTAATACAACTTGGCTACTTAAGCGGTTAAGTTCTTCTCAAATTCTGTCTCTGCCCGCATTTGTTACTTGTCCACCACTTTTCAGCATCAAAATGCATGAATTAGATCTGACACTTAGAGCATGTTTGGCCCAGTTGTAAATTAGAAAAAAATCACTTTTTTTATGTGTTTGGCAAAGACATAAGTTGTTTTTAAATCACAATATAATATATTTTTCTTCTATGAGAGTGAAGTAACAAATTGGAGCATTTATTTTGAAGCATAATCAAAATCAGAAATTAAAATTTTAAAGGCGAAAGTATCCCCACTCAAAATAAATAAATAAATTACAAAATTTTTTTCAACCCAATATTTCAATTAGGATCAAAATTCTTTCAAAATATTGATTGAGACATACGCTTTATATTTCTCAAAATCTTAATATTTTTAAGGAAGATAAAACTTTTGGGTTCCATGTAACTAAAATGATAATATTTATAGATTGAAATACTAAAATTTAAAATTTCTTGGTGAACCACCACTAATGGAGGTTCAGGCTTGAAACCTATTTTGAAAACATCAAAATATTTATCATCTTGATCATTTTGTATTTTGAAATTATTAAAGATATATGAACGATATTTAATAATGAGATATTATTTTGTTAAAATTCTTAAAAGTCCTTTTTTAACTTGTGTGACGAAAAGGCCCTGGGTTTGAATTTTAAAAAATTAATAACAAATATAATTTTAAAAATATTTACATTTTATAAAATTATGTAATGTTATTAATTTTCATTATTAACAAATTTGTGTATATTTTTAGTATTTTTATTTAAGAAGAATTAAAAGTTTAATTAAAATATCCGAAATAAATGTTAATTTTTTTTATCTAAATAGTATGGATTGCAAAGTGATTTTAAAAATGTCATTTTATTAATATGATAGTAAAAAATACTTTTTTGAAAAGATTGGCCAAACACTAAAAATAGTGATAAAATGGCTTTCCAAATGATTGGTCAAACACTCAATTTCTTTTTCAATATAATGCTTTTTGTGAAACTAATTTTTTTTAAAAAAAGTAATTTTTAAAAATTAGAAATTTTACAGCATGACAAAATAGACACTTGAAAGATGAAATGAAGCTATGCATTTTAGCTTTCTATTGGCGCTGAAATCTTCGGACCTCTAAGCTAAAAGTTTTAAGTGTTTTGCTACAAAAAGGTCCATAACGCTTGACATACAAATTTTCTCACAATTGGCCCAATTTCTCATTCTCACTTCCCAAGTTAACTTCTTTTAAAGGATCTTGCACCTCAAATTTCTTGTTCAGTTGTCGTATTAGAGATTCCTTGAAGCCTCCCGGGTTGTTGTCTATAATGTAATAAGGCAGAAGGCATGTCCCTGTGTCTTGTTGGTCAGCCGTATAAGCTGAGACTCTTTCCACTCGGCCTTCCAGAGGGAAATAGAATCCATCATCATTCAACACTCAAAACCCTTAGCCCCTTCAACCACCTTGGATAAGTCAATTGGTCTGAGGTTTGGATTGTATATTCGAAAACCAGCTTGACATTGCTGCACGTAGTAGTAGGGGCTGTCATTAACTTCTATTTCCTTCACTTCATCTTGTTCATTCCACATAAACAATTTTTGGTGTACTGTAAATGGAATAACATCGACTGCGTGGATCCAATCTCTCCCAAGTAGTAGATATAACTTGCTTTTGACGGAACCACTACAAGCAAAGTCAGTTTGGCCATATGCCTACCTGCACATTTAGAATCAGGAAACCTTCTGAAGGGGACGACCTGCCATTGAAATTTGTAATTACCGTGTTAGTGGGCCTTAAATCTGTCGATGACTTTCCAAACTGAGATAATAAATCTTTCGGGATAAGGTTTATTGCTACTCCTTTGCAAACCATAATGTGTAAAGGCCTTAAATGAATCTACATATTATTTGTCAGCCTCTCAACAAGGCCAAGTTGATCAACTTAGAATTCAGCTGGAGATTATCTTCTTTTCTTTTGTCTGATGTAGCATTTCTTTTAAAAGGTTGGCTCCATCTTTTTCTTCAAACTCAGCTGGTAAAAATGAGACCATATTTACTCTAGGTTAAGCTAGCTCCCTTGCTTGAATATCAGCCATCTCTTTGTGATGTGCAATCATCTCGGGGTCTCGTCGGTTTGGTCCTCCACTCTTTGATGGTTCTTGTTCACATCCCTTGCTCCTAAAAAGAATGGAGTTGCCACCAATTAATTAGAAAGATAATTGGGATTCTAAAAGACAAACATTGACCCTTGGAACCAGAGGAATGGTTTGAGAGTTTAATTACGTGTGAGAAAGGTATTAGGCACCTCACAACGTCCATCATAAAGGATAGTTATCCTAGATCATTTATGCTTAAATTCATTGTATTTTAATTACTCCATTTTTATAAACGCGATGATGGAAAGATAAAGAAAGAAAAAATTAAACATGCCTTACTAGGTAAGTGCCTACGTATCCTAAAAAGGATCAAGGTCAACGTAGTTCAAAAACATTTGATGAGAATTTAACTAGGTGTGTGATATCTTTCCTAGTGTGAAGTTTGGATAATGTAGATTTGAACATTGTGGGAGCATTGAATCTCCACCCAAAGCCAAGGAAGTTAGGACAATAGGTGAGGATAAACCTCAATCCAAAACCTAAGGATGAATAAGACAATAAAGGAGAATAAATCTCCACATAAAGCTTAGGACACTACAAGAACATAATTCTTTACATAATGTTTAGTGAAGCCAAGACACTTGGGAAAGGACAAACCTCTACCCAAATCTTGAAGATGAGTGATCACTGGAACCACTTTAGGAGCGAAGGTGTATATCTCACTGTATTTGTAAACATTTTCTTTTGAATCTTTAATCACAATGATTTGGATTTTAAAGCATTTACAAATCAAAAGTTCACATCTTTATTTATTTAGGTCTTTAGAACCCCTTTTATTTGGCATGTTAATTTTATCCATTCACATTGAAAAAGTGACTTAGGGGAAAATAATTTCCACTTTAAGCCAAAGGGAACCTAGAGATTTGGAAAATTTAAAATTTTCACTCAAAGTCCAAGACATTGGGGGATGATGAATTTCTACTCACGCCCAGATCTTAGGTCATTGAGGGAAAATAAATTTCCACTCAATACCTTAAAGAAAATGAATATCATCCTTAAAATTATTTTCAAAAGAACCTTGGGCCTTTAAAGCCCTTTGATTCAAGTAAATTGTTATGTAGAAGACTTTTGATAAAAATGGGCTTATGGAACCTCATTATTCAAGTGAAGTTGAAAAATGAGACTTTGAAATCCTTTTATCTAAGTAAGTTTTAAAAAGGGCTCGGCTAAGTGAGCCTTTGGAACTCAGTTTTAAACTTTATTTAAACACCCAAACATAAGTTAGGTTTAATTTAGATGTCTATGCTGGGTGTGTGAAAACCAAAACTTATCTTATTTTCACAAAACAATTTTATGGGAAAACTTGGGCATTTAGAGTCATTGACTCACAAATTACATTCTAAAATGTATTGAAATGGACCTCAAAGCTTATCATGAACTCCCATTTGCAACATGTGAGAAACTTTATTTCAAATCGCCTTTAAAAACACTTGTCCCAATTATTCTATCCAAAGGCTTTTGGGGTCTGACTTGAAAGCACTATTTTGTCTAAAGGCTTTTGGAGCATTGCATTTGGAAACCTCCTTTTTTCACATCTTTTATTTCTTTTTCAAGGGAAAGCAAGGTGCATTGGATACCCTAGTTGCAAAAGCAAGGTCTTAAATAAATATCCATAAACGAAAAATATAACAATAAATTAAATAAAAAAATAAGAACAAAATAAGAAAAACAAAAATACCAAAAATAACAAGGAGGCTTATGCCTTAAAATTGGAGAAAGGGGAATATAGATTATTATGCAAAAAATTACAAACCAATAATAAAATAATAAAGTGAAACAAACCAATAAAGCAAATGGAATAAAAATAAAAGGAACTGGTTGTTGGGAATAGGTTGCCTGGAAAGTTAGTTGTATTCCCCAATTTAATGTAAATATATTTTAATATTAATAAATAGAGTTCATTTATGTAAGGTTTATTTTCTAGCTATTAAGGTTCCTAGATTCTAATAAACCAAGATATATTTGCATAAGATTTATGCAAAAGGAGATATATATCTTTGGATGAATCTAAAATACTATTCACAATTACTAAGAGTACTAGTTACTCTATTCAATAAAGACTGTAGTATTCAGATAACATCCATAGAAAGAATGAGATTCATTTATAATGATGAATTTCAAATCATTGAAGTAGTAGACTTCAAGTAATGACACTATTAAATGAATTGGATTCAAGTGGGATATCTAGCTCAAGTTAATACCATTGCTTTGAACTTGAACTCACACACAATGCATCCACTAATGGCAGAACCAAAATCCTAATGGATTATGGACTCGTGTTCGTGACCATTGTGAACTTTGATATGTTATAGGTACAACCATTGTGTGATATTGGTCAAGACTCTATATGTTGGGATCATTGTGGGAGTAAACATCTAGGAACATAAATATAGGAAATGAAGTTCGTAGCATTACATAACTTCTAATGATTTTAGCAAGACAATTGACATATATCGGCCCAATGAAATAATGAATTAGCTACTCATCATTTCAAAATAATTTTATAAAATTTTTTAAAAATTATTTGGTCAATTATTTGATGAAATCTGGACTAGGAGACAAAATTGACATAAGAGATAAAATGGTAATTATATCTTATGTCAATGGATGGCTACAAGGGTTCACAAACACTAGGTTTGCAAATTTGATAAATCAATGTTTAACATTGACTTCTCGTAATTTTAAGAATTATCAAGTGTCAATCATGAGTCTTTGGTGAAATGACTTTATGATTAATAAAATAGGATTATCTTAATGAGATTAAAATAATCCCAAATTTATTGGAGCTTGAAATTTTTATGTCCAAACGAATTTTCCACCTAGCTTTGGAGAATTCAATCCACATTAAGTTGGAAAGATTTAAGATGAAGTTAATTGACAGCATTTCAGCTAAAGTCTTCATTAAGACAAGAGTTATCTTAGTTTAGACAAAGAGTTATTTTAGGATAAATGTTATTCTAATCATGCTTGAAAATGTGAAAAACTTTTTTGTTACCAAAGAGACAAAAATAATTCTCATTTAGTTGTCTATTAAAACAAGTGTTATTTTAATTAAACAACAGAATTTTAAAACAAATGTTTATTTTAATTAAGACAAGTGTTGTCTCAATTAGGACAACCTTTTATCTTAGTAATTAATTTTTATTTAGCCACTTTAAATTAATATTTGAATTGTTCAAATATTTAATTTGAAGAAGTTAATTAAAATAAAATTAAATCCTCATTTAATTAAAAATTTTGGCTATATCATTTTGTTAGGATAAAATTAATTTAATTATTTATTTATCCTAATATTATTGCAAAGTTTGAATTGTTCAAACTTGTAAGACAACATCCTCCCCATGTGATGGAGAAGAGCACGCCCAAAAGGAGGGAATTAATTCCCTCCTAATTATCCTAGTGAATAAAGATTAGAAATTAAAAGAGTTTTAATTTTTTAAATAACTTATATTCACTAGGAGACTAACTAAGTCAAAGGGATTTAGTTAAGTAAAATTTTTTATTTGAATTTTATATTCAAGCATGACTAATTAGAAAGTCCCACATGTTTTATTTGAGTTAAATAAAGTATGACTTTATCAATTCAATAATACAATAATTAATTGATAAATTAATTAGATAATTTGATTATCTATTATCCTTAATAGGCGTACGAAGTTTTAGGGAAGGATATTTTTGAATTCAAAGGAATGACCTAGGGTTAGGTTGGTATAGATATAACCTAAACCTTCTCTCATTGTGGCCGAAATTATTAGAGAGAAAACACCTTAAGAGTGCCTGAAGTTGTTGAGAGAAAAACTCTAAGAGCAAAAGTGAGTTTTATTTGAGTGCCTTCATATATTTCTACATGCCATACTTGAAGGGAAAGGGAAGACTTTCTAATTTATTTTGAAAGCTATTAATTAATTTCTTTCATCTTTTGTTTTATTCCTATCACTAAGCCTATTCATCATAGGTTTTGTGGATTGACACTTCCCAAAGAATAAGCAGTCTGTGCACTTGGTTGGAAAATATATTATAAGATTAAAGTGACTGCAAGAGGTATATAAAATTCTTATATATTTTACTTTTCTTTCTACCCATGAGTTATTTTCCTATGTGTTTTCTTTCCACCTGTTTGCAAGCTTAAATGTTTTAAAATTTTTAAAACCAATGCTTGTACCGTAGACATTTAGGATAAACAACAAGATCCAATAATTCGTATTAGAGCAATGGTTCATGGCTATGTGTGTATGATGCATGGTTGGCACCAAGAAATCATTTACAATGTATGTTTGCATGTATGATATCTTTGATATGTTCTTTTGTTTTTGGTTTAAATTAAATTTTTGGTCATATTAATGCCTGAGAGGAATTTCGTTGTATTTTTTGGGATGGACCAAGAAAGGTGACCCCATATGGTCATGTTTCCTTCTTGGTTTATTTTTGTTATATTTTTTTAAATTACAAAATTATGTTGTAAGTGGCAAAAGCCACCAATTGTAACATGGAGGTCACGGCAAGACCAAGAAAGGTGTGTGGACCTCTCAGCCAAGCCTAAGCCATGGTAAGTTGGAGGAGACATCTCAAAAGTCCAAGAGTTGGACAATCATAAGGAATGAAGAAAATAAATGTAATAGTTTAGGATTTTATTTTCTTTTTTAGGATGGGCATTAATATAGTCTTAGTATTATATTTAATTTTATAATATGATATTATATGCTATAACATGTCATGTAAAATAATATGTGCCAATCAACCTCACATGCTCATGCACATATTATGTTTTATATTTTAGAAGAGTTTTAAAATGTTAAAACATAAGAAAGATTAATAATTACCAAGTTGCCTAATTAGAATTTAATTTTTCAACTAAATAAATTAGTTAAAAATTAATTACGTCCATAATTGATAAATTAGTTAAAAGTAATTAATTTCCAACTAAAGAGCTTAGTTAGAATTAAATCACCTAGTAAACTAATTAGTCAATTAAATTACCTAAGTTTATTTTCAAACTAAGAGTTAGTGTGAAAATAATTAGGAAATGCATAAGGAATTAAATAAATAATATTCCTAAATAATTAGAAAAAGTTACTAATATAAATCCCATCTAAAATTTTTAGAAAGGATACCAAGTTCATAAGTGATTTAGGTTTTCTAAAGAGATGATGCTAGAAAATTTGGTAAATCAACTATGAATAATAATAATAATTAATTAAATAAAATATTGAGTGAGAGAGGTGCTGTAATCTTAGAACCCACGGCCTCCAACCATTTTTCCATTATTATAGAGTTTATGTCACTCTCTATAGGCGGACATATACTCATACCATGACTGTAATGAATTTCTTCAGTGATAAGTCTACCTAGGTATAACATTAAGTATGGTAAGCATACTTAGTGGTATATCCAAGCAGTGGCAGATCTTGAACCAAACTCATAGGGGGGAAAATTTTTAAAAAATTTGTTTTAGGGGGGCAAAAACAATTTTTTTTTGAATGCACAATTACAGAAAAAACAAAATGTTTGGAGAAGCTGTAACTCCCTAACCTACAAGGAAGACCCGCCTCTGTATCCAAGTATGATAAAATGGTTGGTTAATACACTCGACATTAGCCTCTAAATATACTACCTATAGTGGCTCTGTTGATAGATTAATGGGTCAAATAAAGATGCTTGTCAACTATTCTAAGTATGAAGATATTGGGTGGCAAAGTTGAGTGGGAGGGTCCCAATTCACCTTGTAGTAAACATTCAAGGCCCATAGTTAGTTAATTATTGTGAAAGGTGAATAACCATCAAACAAGAATTAATAGGCTTATGCTTACATGCATCATGTTTAAAAATCCATCCAATAGCTAGTAAGCTTACTAATATTATATGTATTTTATAGGCAATCCCTTAATAATGAACCCACTATATATTTTGCTTAACAAATGCACCATGAATGGTGAGAATTATATGGAGTGGAAGAGAAACCTCAACATCATTTTGAATTATGACAAGATCACATGTGTCCTTTCTGATCAAGCACCCATTGATCTGACTTCTAACTTGCTGCCAAGAAAAACTGAGTATCATAAAAGGTGGAATGGTGCTAATACTCTGGCTAAGTGCTAAATACTAGCCTCAAATACCAGTGTGTTGTAGCAGCAACATGATGGCATGGAACATGTCGCTAACATAATGTACTATCTACTTGAGATGTTTAGTACAATGACTCAGTCTGCTAAGGTGAGAGCTGTCAATTCTTTCAAGGACCTCAAGTAGAAATTAAGGGAGCCAGTGAGAGATTACATGATCAGGCTGAGATTGATCTGAACAATCAAGTGTCCATGATCATTCACTGTCTGAACTACCAATTCTCTCAAATTAAGCTGGACTATGAATTACATAGTAGGAAGTATACCGTTAGTGGGTTGATGAATGACTTGCAAGTTATGGAGGAGGTTCTTGAAATCAAGAAGAACCTAGAGGTAAATTTGGTAGTTGTGGAGCCTAAAAAGGTAAAGAGGCCCGGCAATAAAAAGAAAAATGCCAAGAAATCAGCTGGGTCGAGGAAGAAGCCCATGAAAAAGAAGACTCATAAGATAGCACCAAGGAAAAGTGTTTCCACTATGGTGTTAAAGGACATTGGAAGAGGAACTACAAGGCCTACCTCAATTCTATAAAGAATAAACAAGGTACAGGTTTTCTAAACATGTTGAAGTCTTTTTAGTGGATGATTCTGCTAATACCTAGATAGTAGATTCTAGAGCCACTAACCATGCTTGTAATTCTTTGTAAGGGTTCTAGACAAAGAGAAAGCTGACTGAGGGTTAGTTTTAGACAAAGGATGGCAAATGGCACACTAGACTCAGCTTAAGTAGTGGGATCCATTACCTTGCTTTTTTTGAATAACAAGTCATTTGCATTAGATAAGGTTTATTTTATTCCTGGACTTTGCAGAAATTTGATTTATGTCTTTCGTTTAGTAACTTATGGATATTCTTTTTCTTTTGGTAATGAGATTACCATTTCTATGAATGGAATTTTAATTTGTTATGGAATTACTAGGAATAATGTATATTATTTAGAACCAATTAATTGGACTACAAACATTGCAAAAACAAATTCACTTAAGTTTAAAAGAATCAAGGAATCTAAGATAGGTAAAAGTGATTTTTGTTTGAGTGACTTCATAGATTTCTACATGCCATACTTGAAGGGAAAGGGAAGGCATTCTAATTTAATTTGAAACCTATCAATTATTTTCTTTCATCTTTTGTTTTATTCCAATTACTAAGCCTATTTCCCATAGGTTTTGTGGATTGGTACTTCCCAAATAATAAGCGGTCAGTGCACTTGGTTGGGAAGTATATTACAAGATTAAAGTTACTACAAGAGGTATATAAAATTCTTATATATTTTACTTCTCTTTCTAGCTATGAGTTATTTGCCTACGTGTTTTGTTTTTGCCTGTTTGCAAGTTTGAATGTTTTAAAGATTTTAAAACCCATGCTTGTGCCAAAAACATTTAAGATAAACAACAAGATCCAACACTAGCAAGTAGAGACATTTTAACACTATGAAAATTAAAGGAAAATGTTCCCAAATGTAAAATTAAAAGCTACACAACAATGAAGAGAAGTAAACTAAGCTCAAAGGCTAGGGGATGTTCGTTGTTTGCAAATGACCATGGGAAGGGTAATTAAAACCATATTTGCATTATGCATAAAGCTCTATACAAGATTATGTTGAGTCAGAAATAAAATCAAGCCCAAACCACTAAGTGAAGAAGATTTTAGCATTATGTTTGAACCAAAAGAAAATTCCACTTTGGACTAGCACCAGTATCATTTTTGACCCAAAAATTATACTTGAATTCACAAATTTTAAAATGCAAATTGGTATTAACCTGACCCAATAGTGAAAATAGATTTGAACCATCAAGCTTAAAATGCAAACCCGTGTCAACTTAACTTGGAATGGAGAGAAGGTAAAGGCTAGTACACTGGGGATGAAAAGAACTTATTACCTTTCTAAAGAGCTATGGAGATTTTTCGGCTTCCTTTTCTTCCCTGCTCATGCTTCTCATTCTGCCATGCCTCTAACCATCATTTTGTTCCTCTTAAAAGAACTGCCCCTTTCATAGTTTCTCGTTATCTGCTAATGGTAATGAAGAAGAGAAGGAAAAATGGGAAAGAGAAAAGAGCAAACAAAGGTAAAGGAAAGGGTGATTGAGAGAGGAGGATTCATTGAGGAAATGGCTAAGGTTAGGTTAGACTAAAAAAAAAAATAGGAGATGGGTCATGAGTTGATTTGGATGAGTGGACCAGGTTGAGTTAATTGAGTTCAGCTAGCTGACTTAACTAGTGGGTTGGACTGAAATAAAAGAAAAGGGAAGTGGATTGGGCTAGTTGATTGGGTTTCATGGTAGCTTCTTGGTTCAAAATAAAAGGAAGAGAAATAGGTTGGGCTTTGGTGAGTTGGGTTGTTTATAGTATTTAAGTGGGCTTCAAGGTTGGGTTTAAAAGGAGCTTAGGCTGGTACACTCTTTGTTTTTGTTGTTTTTGCATTTTTCTTTTCTTTTCTTTCCTTTTTCCTTTTTTTTTTGTTTTTATATTTTGTATTGCTATTATTTAAAATAAAATTTGGGCAAAGTAAGATCTTTACTCTCCAATTAGGCCTTCTTGGTAACAACTTTCAAAAGTTGCATTCTCATTTTTTGTGTCTTTGTTGGGGAATATAGGTTCATATCTTTCAGGACAGCCAAAATGCTCTCATCTACCATCCTAAACATATTGTTATCTTTCCTTTCTACTGGGCACTTTTTGTATCATTGACTTACTTTGACATTTGCTTTCAATCGTCGTCTCTTAGCTTGCCTTACCATATCATTTAGGATGGTAATCATTAGAACCGTCCTTCTTGTCAGTGATACCTCATTTGACAACTTCTTGAATGATTATTCAACCCTTCAATTGATGAAGTGAATCCAAAGAGCTGTCAAATTAATCCTTGTAGGTATAGTACAGTTGCCAGCAAGGGTCATTCTTGCAGAGGATTGAGTCTAATTGATAAGCCATGAATACTACTGAATAAATAAAAGGGGATTTGAACAATTAACTAATTAAATTAAAATATAAAGAAAACCAAGAACTGCAAAGAAACAAAGTAAACTAGTATTGATGATAATGATGATTAAAATAGGTTCAAGATTATTCTCCACCACTAGACATTGACACCGATCATGACACCAACATTATTCCTAACTTCTTATTCAAGCTACCAACTGTAGATAGCAACAAGCTCAGCTACCTCAATCCCTCCTTAGTTTATCATCAAATAGAGATTGTTCTCTCTTTTCCCTCTCTAACCATTAAACAACCTAAAAATATTACCCTCTAGATTTAATGTAACGAAAGTATTAAGATGAGAATGATAAGTTGTTCTAAGCAATAATCTCACAAGCTTAGATTATTTAACTTATGCTATGTTCCATTTCACAGTTAACGAAAACTTGATCATAATTCTTAGTAATGAATTACTACTCATGAATAGGAAAATAGGACAATTATGGATCCTATCACAGCGTGACAGATGGTTAAAACAGATTTTTTTAAAAATGGAGTCGCCTCCAGTTAATTAGAAGGATACTTGGAATTCTTTAAAAAAATCCAAAAACTAGCCTTTGAAACCACAGGAAAAGTTTGAGAGTATAATTACGAGTGGGGAGGTGTTAGGCACCCAACAATGTCCATCCCTAAGGATGGTTACCCTAGATTGTTTGTGCTTAATTTTAATTTTTTTCAATTATTTTAGTTACCTCTTTTTATTAATGATATAAAGAAGATGAAAGATAAGAGAACTGAACCTAACTTACAGTGTAAAAGCCTACGTACCCCAATGGGGATTAAGGTCCACGTAGTTTGATAATATTTTGATGATGTGCCTAATGAGGATATATGATCTTATCCTTAAGGCGATAATATTTGATTTTCCTTTGGCAGATATATAATCTTAACCCTAATGCGATAGTATTTTGATAAGATAATGCGAGAGAATAAATTTTTATCCAAAATCTTTAGAGGCTAGGACAATGTGGGAGGATAAACCTCCACTCAAAGTTTATGGATGAAACAAGACAATATAGAAGAATAAATATTCATATAAACCTTAAGATAATATGAGAAAATAATTTTCTACATATTGTTTATCAAGAATTAGGTCAACAGGGAAAATAAATTTTCACATAAAGCCTAAGACACTATAGGAGAACAATTCTTCATATAATGTTTGGAAAAAAGGGTGGTGATCTTTGAAATCACCATTGGAGGAAGAAGGATAAAATACCAAACTTTATCACTTAAAGTCCATGTTATTTTTCTTTACCTATTTTGGGTCCCTGAAACCCAATTTTTATACAAAGCCCTTTTTAAATGATTTGGGTCTTTGGAAACCTAAGTTATTAATTTTTTTTAAAGAAAAACCTATATTTTCCTTCTAGGAAACCTTGAACCTTTTCCCTAACGTTAACTTGTAAACATAATTTCTGTAAAATCAACCCCTTTCAAGAAACCTTTAAGCAATTGGTTTGAAAGGCCATAGAAACCCACTTTCAATTCTCATCTAAATTCAAACAAAAACATTAGGATTTGGCCCTTTAGAGCCCATTGGTTTGAATGGTATCCAAAACTGTAGCTTCTAAATGATTAAGCCTTTAAAGACCACTAACGTAAGAGGGCTTACTTGGTGTAGGGAACTTAGAGTATTTGATCAGAAAAACCTCTTGAAATTCAAACTATTCAAAGGATGCTACTTAAAATATCAAATTTTTCCTAGAGATCTCTTTTAAAATCCAATTCAGATTTTGAACCTCCCTAAGATGACCTTTTGGCATTGGGCCCAATTATCTTTAGAATATGAACTTTACATTTATCCTAAACTACTACATGTACTGTTATCATTTTCAAAAAACGCATGACCTAGTCATCTCCTATTAAAAGCCATTTGGGCTAGAATTTACACTCATTTTCATTAACAGCCCTTGGAGCTTAAAATCTTATCTTTTAATTCATTTTTGGGATTTCAAAGCGTAAGTAGGAAACTAAAGAAAAATTCAAAAACCAAACACCCATAAACGTACAGAAATAAAATGTATACAAAGCAAAATAAACAAAATGAACTAAAAAGAAGGCCTATGACATACGTCCAGGGGAGAAGAAGATTAAGATAATACTACATATTACAAGAGAAAATGAGCATATACAACCCAATGAAAATCATCAACATCACACATCAACATTAATAACATCCCCAGACAATTATAATTTCCCACAAAATTAATACCAACATATTCCCCAAAAAAGAATAGAAGTTATACACAAACATATAGGAATATTTACTTGGAAAATAAATGAGCTCAAAGACCCAGGGTTTACTGTTGCCAATCTTAGGCATTGATCTTTATGAAATAGTTCCTAAAAACTCTTAAGTAGTACACTTCATTTTGACGGAAACAAAGTACACGACACACTTCGAAAAAAAAAACTAATTGCTAGGATCATATGTTAATCATGTTTATGCTATTCACAGATCATAATCTCATGAAATTAATAGTTAAGTTAATAGATAACTCGAATTTATTATTATTTTGCTCCTAATACTAATAATGCCACTTTAACTCTGTAGTTAAAATTTCTAGTACCAGCAGGGGCGGATTCAGAAATTACTTAAAGGGGGGCTGAACTAGGATTTTAAGAAAAAAAAGATGAACTAACAAATTAAATAAAAAATTATTTAATGATAATAATTTAAAGTTTAATGAATAATTAAAAATTTATTTAAGGAAAATAGAATAAAAAATGATATAACCATATGAAATTTTGATAAATAAGAAAAGCCAAAAGTTATGAGACTTAGCCCAATTTCTTTAAAATATTAAAAGAAATTTAAAAAAAAAACTAATTACTTTGAAATTAGTCACATTAGTGCCTTAAATATCTTCACTTACTATATTTTTGAATTGAAAAAAATAATATTATAAAGCAATTATATATATATATATATAGTGAAGGAAGAGGGGGGCCAAGGCCCCTGCTTATCCCCCCTTGAATCCGTCCCTGAGTACCAGCACATTACATTCAGATTCCTACTTCAAGCTACAGATATGGACATAATGCTAACATATTCCCTATGAGATTTGGAGTTTTCTATAAGCCATGACCCAATAATTAAGAATAAAACAATAGTCCAGCCTTTAAATCTCTCAAGAATCATTTTCGAAGAAAGAAATGAAATTTTTTTTAATTTACCCTAGACTGAACAAATGCCTACTAATGTCTTATGAGATTGACACTCGACCATATAAACAACATTAGCAATCACATAACATAAATAGGAGCTCCATTAGAAGAATGAAGAGAAACACTTCAAGCACATCATGCTTAAGTGAATCAAATACAAATCCCATTCGAACTTAGCTACAGTCGACATATCTATATATAGTTTTCTTTAACAACAAAAGGAATTCAATGGAGCATAATACATTAATCAAAAACTAATTTTGACAACACACTAAGTTGAAGAAATAAATCTAAAACAAACTCATTAAACATGAAAACAACAATTGGCAACATAAATCCTTTCTGGTCTGTGGATTTCATCCACTTTTTATCATTGATCTTCCTTAAATAAAAAAAAATACCTAAAAGAAAATTACCTGACTTAAGAAATAATCTTCTCTACAAACTTCTCCTTTTTTTTTTTTGTCCTTTTTTTCTTGCTAGTTTCATTTTCTCTAAATTTCTTCCTCTCTTAGCTTTCTAAAAGTTTTTAGCTATCTGGTCTCTCTCTTTTTTCTTCTTCTTTTCTTCTTTCAAATCACCCTATTTATAGGAAAAATCCTTATCCAAAGATTATGGATATGCCCCTGACTTACCTGGTCAAATCCTTCCTTCTTATCTTTTGATTGCCCCCAACACTATAAGCTTGAAGTGGTATTATAAGAAAGCCATCCCTAAATATCAAAGAAATCTACTAGGGTGAGGCATAATAAACAACCAATATTCTTGAAGAAATCTAGCACATTGAACGAAAGCACTGAAAGAAACAAGATGTTCGAAGGTTACAATGGTCGATCAGTAGCAAAAGAGTGAAATTGAAATGAGCAACATGGTGACCAGTGGTACATGATCTAGTAATGGAGCGTGTGATAACTGCCAAGATTACCAAATTATATCATCTTTGTCCAATATACCAGCATAGCACTAACTGTAGTATATGGTAACACTGGGTCGAACCTTTGGATTACTCTGACCATGTTATCATATTAGGAGATTAGAAAACAGGGGGTTAATTATGGTAAGTTTACTCTATGAAAAGTGCTGAAAGTAGTAGTTGATAAAATACTGAAAAATCACCAATCCAGGGGATGTAAACCAGCCTTAATGTTCAGCTTTAATTGCTCAA
>JASKGM010097565.1:0-12633 GCA_034509205.1 Ceratonia siliqua
TTAATGTAGTCACTGTAATCTCTTAAGTAATAATAGTAGATGTCCAACACGGTAGCCGGTTGAATCCAGAGTAACGCGGATGGGAGGTTAAGTCCACGCGCCACCTCTGCTACCCAGGGAACGAGGAGGGTGTATACTAAGACAGTGAAAGGGTGACCTGCGTTGGAGACTATGAGATTGGAGAGAGCTTCAGAACCACGACGCTTGAGATCAGACAAGTAAAGGTTGATTTTGTCATCGAAGGTGGCGCTGAGACCATCGTCGTAGCCATCGGAGAAGGTGGCAATGGTGAGGCCGTCGATGATAGGTTTCTTGGTCATACGACGGTGCACGGAGACAGTGGTGACGAGAGTCACGCGCACTCCCATACCAAGAAGGCGCTTAGCGAACTGGAGAGTAGGGTTCAGGTGGCCTTGTGCCCCGTATGACAGGATGAGGAAATGGTGTTGCACCATGGTCGCGGCGGCTCGTGGTGGAGACACTGGAGAGTGAAACTGGGGGGGAGTGGATGTGTACGTGCAAATCCAAGTATGGAGTTTGAGACTTAGAGTGGATTGGGGTTACATATATAATGGGAGGCGTGGGGACTGTTTCTTGAATGGATAAGAATAGAGTTAGTAAGAAATCGTTAATTTGCCTGAATTGAACCGAATTGGAAGGAAAAAATAATTAAATTAGTTATTAAATAATGTGATTTGATTAAATAGTACTATAATCGAATCATACATGGTTCAATTAACAGTTTTAAATTTTTAAAATTACAATTAATCAAATTGAACCGTTTATATTTAACTAATTATATATATAATAAATAATAAATTTTATAATTTATAATTTAAAATTTAAAATATATAAAATATAGTTATATAATATTATAATTTATAATACATATATATAATAATAAATATATATTAATTATTACATTTAAATAAAATTCTAAAAACCGATTAACCAAATTAAACTAATTTTTACACCAAATTTTTAAAAATACGAATCAAATCAAATTGTCTAAATTTGATTGGTTTGGTGGTCGGTTTGGTTCATTAACCGAATCAAACCGCCGATGCACACCCCTACATTTTATATTTAAAAAGGCTTTAATTAAACTTTTTTTCTTATTTTTGCCTACCTATAAATAAGAAATAATAACATTACAGTTAGTTAATATACATGAACTTATTATTTTTTATTTATTTGACAAATTATCCAATATAATTATGTTGAAAAGTATAAAAAAATGAGAGAGAAAAATAAAATCACATATATATAATAACATGATTTCATTTGATAATAAATTAAATAATTATTTTATATAGATAATAATAAAATTATGTATTTTAATTAATTTTAATATTATTATTTTATGAAGGAAAATATAATAAAGGAACATAATTAAAACTTTTTAACATAGAAAAAAATAAAATTGTTAAAATGAAAACAGCAGATTAAATTAAAATTGTTGCCATATAAATAAGAAATGTATTTTAGGAAAATTGATGACAAAAATATCAATTAATTTTTTCAAATATTTTGTGTATAATTAGCTTATTTTTATATTAATTGACTCCTTAAAAGATTTATTTTTGTATCAATTACCTAATTAAATTAAGATGAAAATGATACAAAATTAATATTTAAAAGAGTTAATTAATGTTACATCGATTTTTTAGAAAGCCAATTGATACAAAAACTCTTTGGATGTGTTCATTGAACCTATATTTAGAAAACGCTAAATTCATAATTGGTACTTTAAGCAATCAATCACCATAATAAAGACAAAAGAAGGCCACGTTTGGCTAAAGTTTGGCCTTAAACGAGATGCTAGCTAGTTCTATTTTCGTGTATCTCTAGGGGTTATATTCGTGTTCTTCTTTTGTCTTTATTAGGCTGATTGATTGCTTGAATTGGGTCAGCTAAATTAATGTTTCTATCTTAACATTATTGTTTTTTTATTTCTCCTTTAATTTTGTTTTCTTCCAATTTTTTTATTCAAATTAAAATCATTTCACATTTATCTTAAATTAATAATTTTGTTAACCAAAGGCTTAATCAAAAGTTCAAATAAGGTCCCCTTGTTAGATTTTCTTCCAAATGATAACAGAAAATAGGAGAACTATCCTACCATCTCCCTTTTTTTTTTTTGTTTATCATATTTTGTTTATTTTTTATTTATAGTATTTTTTTTTTGAAATTTTGAGATGTTTTGATATTTTTTTGACATTTTTCTTCAAATTTTTTACTTTTTTTTAATGCATGAATCTTTTTGATTGTTTTATTTTTTTAAATTGTATTTAAATTTATAATTAATTTATTATTATTATAAAATAAAAAAACAAAAAAAATTAAATAACTTTTTGTAAAAAAATTAAATAACTTAGAACGGTAGGGAAGTAATTCCTTCAAAAATAACAATGTGGTCGTTTATTTGCCTAGGTGGACTGTCTAATGGCCACTTGTACAAATCAATTACGCAACGGCAACATAAGATACCATGTCCCTTTCACTTGAGCATCCCCAAACCCTAGATTTCCCCCCAATTGAACCTAATAGGTTTCAGAGTCATTGAGGTAGGTCCCCTGCTGGTTAACTTATCATTTTTTTTTACCGTATGTCTCTATTAAGTTGTTACTGTTTTCATGTGATATGTGTCTTGTAGTGTTGAAATGAGACAATGAAGTACAATGAAGTGTGAATTTTTTGTTCTATTGTAGACCCACTGTCACATGCAACTGTGAAATTGGAGGGTAAGTGTATGATTTTCATATAATTGACCTATGAAACTTCAGTAATAGAAATGGTGTAAATTGTAAAAAGACTCTTAGGGTATTTAAAATGTAAGAATATATGGTATAAATTTCAATGGATTAAAGTCCTTGCAAACTAATTTTGATATACACGAGTCAATAAAAGAATGTTAAAGGCTTTTACTGAATTGGAGGTGTATGTTATGTTAGAATTCTTTTATTGTGTGGTGTCACTAATTGGAAGTTTTATGATTTTATAAGATTGATTGATTGATTATAGATCAATTTGGAGATAGTTAAAGCCCACGTTGTGATCACTGTTATTATTGGGCTTTCACATACCTTAATGAGATTGATGTGATTGACAATTTAGTGTAGGCCCAATCATATAAGTCCGTAATGGGAGGGCCTATTAGGGGTATTTTACTTATATAAAATGTTAAGTTCGCTCTCCACTACTAACCTAATAAAAGAGATAATTAATCTCTGATATTTGGCTTACCACATTGACCGTCGCCCTTTTATATGAAGTTGGAGAGGAAGACTTTGTCTATTTAGATTTTCCTGAATTAGCGATCATTTTGAAGACAGGTATGCTCATAAACTAATTCTATAAACAGTGTTCTAAATTCATACAAGATATCAATTTTTTTCTTATATGTTGTATCAGATCCTACTTGTATGGATTTAGGTTCTAAATTATGTTAAATCATAATTGGATTTGTATCTGAATTATTTCATACTCTTTTTCTCGCCTTGTTCATTTTTTTTAACTTGAATATTATTATGAATTTTTCTGGGATATTCAAAAAAAAAAAGAATTCTGAATTTTTAAGAAAATTGGGTGTTTTGAATTATTTTTTACTATAATCTTGAAGAATTATTGGATGGTTTTGATTCTATTGATATTTGCCTTCGGTTAATCATGATTTTGTGATATATTTGTATCTAAAATTGCTCAAATCTAAAAGTATTTTTTAAGAACCCCAATTTTTTTCAGTTGCGTTTTTAGCAATTTTAATCTCATAGAAGTAGTTGTTTGATCTAATTTTTTGAGGGATTTTACTTTGAATGTGATTTTTAAAAGATTTACAATTTTATTTTGACGAAAAACAACATAAATGGTGCATTCTAGGAGCTCAATTTAATTGAGCTCCCATGGCTGGTGGGTCATCTTGACCCGCCAGGTGAAGAAGAAGAGTGGCGTGTGAATCAATTTTGGAGTGAATCCACGTGCCAGACACCCTAATTAAGGGTAATTTGGCCGTGTATTACATGCGCCATATAAGGAAAAACTAGCGCGTATGTTACAAGACAACTAACGCGTGGAACACATGCGCTAAGAAGGTATGTTGGCGTCTGGTTTCCACGCACTGTAGGTGCGTGGATCCCACACGCTAGACACCATGAATGCATGTGTGTGGAATTAATACTCCTGCTAATTACTGGACCTTATTTTGGCTTATTTTTTAGCCATTTTTTTTCCTTGTTGATCAATTTTGGTCGTTTTGGATACTTTTGGGCTCATCTTTTGATGTTTTGTCATTTAATTTTTGGACTAAATGTTTTAATACCTTCATTGATAATTTTGTACATTTTTTCCACTACTATAAAAAAAAAAACATAATTGAGATTGTGATTTTCTTGCAATTATGTTAGTTAATATAGACCAGCAAAAGTACTTGATGTGTAGTACTTCATTCTGGGAGCTTTATTTATGAACATACAAATTTGTGTGCTGATTGTTTGGGCATTTAAGGTCCAAGATTTTAGTTATATAAAATTTGTATGAATATATTCTCACCAAAGTGATTTTATTCATATTAAATTTGTAGCATTTAATTTTGGAGATAGTTCATGATTACTACTGCATACAATCATATGCCTAAAGGTTATTATTGTATGTTTTAATTTAAGAATGGCATGAAAGCAATTTCAGATTGGAAAATAAATTAATTTTTAAAATATATTTGCCCAAAGGGGATGATTTTCAGAGTTAATTTATTTTTGGATGGCTTCATGCATTTGGGAATACCTTACATATTCTATATACTCTGCCCAAAGGAGAGATGTGGTGATGTGTTTTGGGATTCTAGTTCATGGCTTATGATGATGAAAGCATATGTGTGCCATGTAACTGACACATTGCATTTCTTTATGACAGCCTCTTTTGGTTTGAACAATAACACTGCTATTGTTGAAGAATTAAATGACTCAAATTTTAAAAGATGGAAGAAAGACATAGAATTTGCCCTAGGTATGTCTGACCTAGACATGGCACTGCGTGAGGATAAGCTAGCAAAGTTGACTGTTGAGAGTACTAAAGATAAGAAAGATCTTCGAGCTAAATGGGATAGGTCTAATAGGCTAGGTATTTTGACTATTCAGAAATCTGTTTCTAAACATCTGTTGAGTAGCTTGCTAGAGATTACTAGTGTGAAATAGTTAATGAAATCCGTAAGGGATAGGTATCAGGTATCTAATAATGCTGAATCTGGATATCTATTGAGAGAACTCATGAATATGAGATATGATAATGTTGGGAGAGTCAAGAACTTTATCATCAGGATCATTCACATCCAAACCAAGCTCAAAGGATTGAATATTGATCTTCTTAACAGTTTTATTGTGGCATGCCCTGAATACCTTGCCATCTCAGTTCACCTAGATCAAAACTGCCTTCAACACCCTTAATGAAAAATGGAGTGAGCTAATAACCAAATGTGTTGCTGAGAAAGAGAAATTAAAGAAAGAAAAGAGTGACACTGCTTTCCTTTCCTTCCAAGCCAAGTCAAAGTCTGATAAAAGTTTTACTAGCAACAAAAAGAAACCTAATCAATATGCTCCTTAGAAAACATAGGATACCAAAAGGCATGGTAATCACAAAAATACCGGTCATAATCATGAAGGGAATAAGGCTGTTGTTCTGAAAGACATGGAATGTTTTCATTGAGAAAAGAAAGGTCATAAAATAGCTGATTGCAAGTTTTTTAAAACTTGGTTAGAGGACAAGAAAAAGTAAGAAGGTAATCATTTGGCTTGTCTCTATTTTGAATTCAACTTAGTTAATGTTCCAATTAACTCTTGGTGGATAGACAGTAAAGCCACAACTTATATAGCCATTACCTTGCAGGGGCTCACAAGCAAAAGAAAACCAACTAAGAGAGAGCCCAAGTTGAAAGTGATGGACAATTCAGAAGTAGAAGTAGAAGTTGTGGGAGTGGTCAAGTTGGTTTTATAGAATTTTTTTGAACTTACTTTAGAGAACATTTTCTATGGACCCTCTTCTAAGAGGAATTTGATTTCTATTTCAGCTTTAGATAAATTTGGATATCATTTTAATTTTGACAATGGAAGAATGAATTTGATGTTAAATTTCATTTTTATTGGTTCTACTATTTTGGATGATGGTTTATACAAATTTCGTTTAAACCTTGATAAACATTATGCCTCTTGACTAGTTGAAATCGGTATGTCTAAGAGAACCAAAGTTAATGGGAAATCTTTTAAATTGTGGCATAAAACATTGGGACATATTTCTAGGGAAATGGTGAAAAGGTTGATTAAAGATAGTATACTTCATTCCTTAGACTTTGATGACATGGAAATATGTGTTGATTGTTTTAGGAGAAAATTAACCAAGTCAAAGAAGCGAGGTGCAACACGAAACTTTGACCTTTTGAAAATTATTTACACTAATATTAGTGGGCCTAATTCTCCTATTATTTGTGGAGGAAAATATTTCATCACATTTATTGATGATTTTTTTTGATATGGTTATCTTTATTTAATAAAGGAAAAATCTGATGCACTTGAAAAGTTAAAATTTTCAAAATTGAATTTGAAAAACAAATGGGAAAGGTTATCAAAATTGTAAGATCTGACTGGGCTGGTGAGTACTATGGTAAATACAATGTGTCCGAGAAATGCATGTGATTGTTTGCCTAGTATCTACAAGATTGTGGGATTGTTCCCTAATATACCATGCTAAGAAGTCCTGCACATAATAATGTAGTCGAAAGGCGAAACCACACTCTTAAAGATATGATGAGGAGCATGATTAGTAGAATAAATTTACCAGATTATCTTTGGGAAGAAGCTATTAAAACAACCTTATACATTCTTAATAGAGTTCCTAAAAAATCTGTCGCTAAAAGACCTTTTGAGTTATGTATTGGTAGAAAGCCCAGTTTGAATCACTTTAGAGTTTGGGATTGCCCTGCAGAGGTAAAGATTTATAATCCTTTAGAGAAAAATACTAACCCTAGATCTGTTAGATATTACTTCATTGGATATCCAGATCTTGCAAAAAGATATAAGTTTTATCGTCCTGAGAGAGGTACCAAAATTGTTGAGTCACAAACTGCAAAATTCCTTGAATTTGATGTCGCTGAATATGAAACTATACAGGTTACAGTTGAAAATAGTGATACAGGAGTTGTTTCCTTTTCTCTACATAAATCTGAGAGCTTGGCACCTGCAACTATTGTGGGTACAGAAAATGCTAACAAGCATCATGTTGATGATCCTCAAATTATTGAGTCTATTAAAAATTTTCAATCGGTTGACCCTGTTGTAGTAATACCTTTAAGGAGGTCAAAACGACAGAGGAAGCTTACAATTTCTAATTATTATGTAATGAGTTTCTTAGGGAAACATGACTATGACATATAACATGTGGTTGATCCTGTGGCGTATTATGTCTGTGACTTGTACTAAGTTTGATATGTGGAGAGATGCTATGAAGGAAGAAATGTAGTCGACGACTAAAAATGACGTTTAGAATCTTGTTGAACTTCTTAAAAATTGTAGACCCATTGGCTACTAGTGGGTATATAAGACCAAGAAATATTGCAAAGGAAGAATTAAGTATTTTAAAGTTAGATTGGTAGCTAAAGGTTTTACTAAAAAAGAACGTATTGATTACTCTGAGACCTTCTCTCTAGTCTCTTATATAGATTCTTTTAGAATCATTATGGCCGTAGTGGCTCATTTTAATCTAGAACTACATCAGATGGATATCAAAACTGTTTTTTTGAATGAAAATTTAAATAAGGTAGTTTACATAAAACATCTTGAGGGTTTTGAGGAAAATGAAAGTGAGTACTTAGTGTGTAGATTGAAAAGATCCATATATGGTTTGAAATAGGCCTCTCGTCAATGGTACCTTAAATTTGATGAAATTGTGACTTCTTTGGGCTTCACTGAGAACAAAGTTGATCAATGTATATATACAAAGATCAGTAGGAGTAAATTCATTTTTCTAGTTCTCTATGTTGATGATATTTTGCTTTCTGCCAATGATTTGGCTTTATTGTTTGATATCAAATAAATGTTGTTTGAAAACTTTGATATGAAAGATCTTGGTGAAGCATTCCTTGTATTGGGGATTCAAATTAACAGAGATAGAATTCGAAATATACTAAGACTATCACAGAGATCTTATATTGATAGAGTTTTAGAAAGATTTAGTATGAAAAACTGTAAACCTGAGGATGTCCCAGTTGCCAAGGACAACAAGGTTAATAACAATCATTGCCCTCAGAATGAGATTGAGAAAGAATGGATGAAGAATATTCCTTATGCAAATGCTGTAGGGAGTTTAATGTATGCACAAGTTTGCACTAGGTCTGTCTTAACTTTTCCTACTAGTGTACTTGGGCGATATTTATCTAATCCTGAGAGTGACCATTGGGTTGCTGTTAAGAAAGTGATGAGATACCTATAGAAGATGAAAGACTACATGCTTGTATACAGCAAGGTTGATAACCTGGAAGTGGTTGGCTATACTGATTCAGATTTTGCTGAATGTTCTGATGATTTGAAATTGACTTTGAGTTATATCTTTATGATAGCAGGTGGTGCCATATCATGTAAGAGCGTCAAACAAACCATAACAGCTTATTTTACTATGCAGGCTGAGTTTGTTGCTTGTTACGATGCTACTTGTCAAGCTATGTGACTGAGAAACTTTATCTCAAGATTGCAGGTTATTGACTCTATTGATAGTCCACTGCGAATTTTTTGTGATAACAATACTGCTATTCAAAATTTGAAGAATAACAAGTCTTCTAGTAGAACTAAACATATAGAGCTAAAGTACTTGGTTGTTAGAGATCATGTGAAGAATGAAGTCATTGTTGTTGAACATATTGGTACAAATTTAATGGTAGTTGATCCACTGACCAAGGGGCTTAGACCTAGAGTGTTTAAGACACATGTTGAAAATATGGGTGTTTTGAGTTCTTTTGATGTAGTTGGTTAGTGAGAGTTTTGTATTGTTTCATTATTCTAGCATTATGAACCATATTATTATATGATTGAAGTTGTGGTTATATGCATTATATGCAATAATATACATTTATTTACACACCGATATTTTATTATGCATATTTTCCTTGATAATTGATACATTTATCATTGTATATAAAATTTTGTTGAGAGTATATTTTCTAATGGTTGTAAGACCATGGTGGAGCCAACATTTGGTGTTAGTCATAGCAAAATTTTAGTTGATTATGTCTCACTATTGACACCATTTTGGGATTTTGAGACAATATACTAGCATATGTTATTGCTGAGAATGGGTTTCTCTGTTAAACTCATATGGAGCATGTTGAGTGAGAGAAATTGTGGTGGACCGACATTGAATATAGCATGGTGAGATCACATGCTGATGCTATTTTCATGCTACACTATCACATCACGAACTTTGGTTTATGAGATTTATATTATTTGTGACCATGGAAAGTCTTGCATCAATTAAGGGTATAATTACCACCATGATTTGGCATTTTAAGTCTCATAATATTGGGTCATTTAGGAGGTATTGTCCATTGGATCGATATTTTTTAAAAACTGTGGCCACATTGTAAAACTTTGTCTCAGCCAGAGAGTCATTTGTCAAAATAAAACATTTTATAAATTCTATTATGCAATTAGTGTAGCCTAAGTAGGAGAAAGTTAGAGTTTTTCTATTATGGGCTGCCACTAATTAAAGGTTTTATGATTTTATAAAAATAGCTGATTATGGATCCATTGGGAGATAGTTAAAGCCCACGTTGTGATCACTATTGTTATTGGGCTTTCACATACCTTGTTGAGATTGACAGCTTAGTGTAGGCCCAATCCTATAGGCTTATAAAGGGAGGGCCTATTAGGGTTATTTTGTTTCAATAAAAGGTTAGGTCTCTTCTCCACTCCTAACCTAATAAGAGAGATAATTAATTTATGATCCTTAGCTTGCCCCATAGACGGCCACCCTTTTATCCGAAGTTGGAGAGAAAGACTTTATCTATCTAGATTTTCTCGAATCAATGATCATGTCGAAGACATGTATGCTGATAAACTAATTCTATAAACAGTGTTCTAAATTCATACAAGGTGTCAATTTTTTGCTTACATGTTAAGCACGACATTGACATTCCAAGTGTTAGATGTTGAAGACGATAACTATGGAAATAAATAGGAATTAAAAAGGGACATTAGCAAACCTACTGGTCAAAGTAGCCAATCTATTGGTTAATCTTCTAGTTAACCTGTTGTTCAAGCTACTAGTTAAACTATTGGTCAAAGTAGTCACACTACTAGTCAAAGCAATCAAGCTATTGATCTTAGCCATATTATTAGAATCGGACTTGAGATCAGGGACGGACCTAGGTTTAGAGGACCAGGGGAAGTGGCCCCTCTCCTAAAAACAATTGTTATATATATATGTGTGTGTGTGTGTGTGTGTGTTTGTGTGTGTGTGTGTATTTATGATATAATTATATCCTTTAAAATTTTATATTACCCCCTATATTTTATAGATGTATCACTCAATTTTATAAATATATCACTCATATGTAAGTGCATGTTATTTTATCCCTTTATTATTATTTTTACTCTCATTAATTTGTGTAGTGTTAATTTTTATTCTGTAACTAACGTCACGTCAGTGATTAGATTTGTCTTAAGATTTAGGTATTAATAATTTATTGGTTAAGTTATAAATTTAAAAGTTAAAGTGAGAGTTAAGTGGTATATATAATAGTGAAATAAGTCAATTTTTTATAGCATCATATTTTTTTTAGTAGTGACAATAATTTAATCAAGTCTTATAACGATTATCACACTATTAATAATAATTTAGTGCATCATTATTTTAATTTATCTTAATTTCTTCAATGTTAGGAAAGTGTTCCAAATATGTGATCCATGACATTCAAGATGCATAGGTGCAATTAAATAATAATAGGTAGTTAGTAAATAATATTTTTATATTACTCTTTTAATTTTCATTTTTTTCTAAAGGATAGTAGTTAGTTAAAATTTTAAATAATTTTTATTTAAAAACAAATTGACAAGCATATTTACATGCAAGAAATTTAATTATGGGTAATAATGAAGCAGTACAAATTAATATGTTGTTGTAGACCTAAAAACTTTTTTTTTTTATAATTTACCATCACATTTACATGTAAAAAAGTTATCCCCCTTTATGATTTTTCTAATTTTGTTCCTACTTGACATTAAACTTGTGAAGAGACTAGATCATCGATTCAACTGTCCCATCATTGATTCAATTAAATAAATTGACTATATAATTTAAAATTAATATATACTTTAAATGAAATTAATATATATAAAGAGTTAAAAAATTATAAAATTAAGATAATATTATTTGGGGGTGCCATTTTGAGGTGGCGGTGACCCTAATATTAATGCCATAGGCACCAAGTTTTTTTCATAATGAGCAAATTAAGGAATTACACTCCTTAATTTGACCCGAACCCAACCAAGTACATAACAATGTCGCGCATGTGGCCTGACACATACGTAGGGCTAAAGATATAAAATCTTATAATAAAATTTTCGGGGTAGGAACTCTATATATTTAAAAAAAAAAACTTTTGTTTTAATTTTTAATTTTTTAATAATGAAAAACCAACTGTAAGTCTTAAAAAAATAAAAAATAAAACACAACCAAAAAAATTTAAAAAAGAATAACACATTTAAAAAAAGTAAAATATTTGAAGAAAAAGAAATATTTCAAAAAATATAAAAAATTTTCATATATAATGGATAAATGATACAAAAAAATTGTTACATGCCGCAAACACCATTACAAAAAGTTGGGAAACAAAAGTTGTTGCGATAATATCCCAACAACACAAGTTGTTGGAAAAAACAATTTTGTTGATAAAAGCCCATGTATATTTGTAATACCTAAAAAAAAATTGAATTAATTAATTAATTCACTAATTAAATAAAAAAAATTTTTATAAAACCCCCCCCACGTTCGACCCCTTCTCTGCAGAAAACACCCCCCCCGCCGCTGCACACCTCTGAAACCCCTCTCATCTCGCACGCCACTCGTCCTCCTCTCTCACTCGCTGGTAAAGCGTCGCCCAGTCGCCGGTAGTCTTCCCCGTCCACGAGCCGTCGCCACCTCCCTCCCTTCGCGGCGCACTTACTGGAAAAAGGACTCGTCTCCGACGGCGCCTCTGTATGAGACTTCCTCCTCACGTGCTTCCTCTCCCGTCTCGCCTCCACCACTGGCCAGATTGCCCAATCGTCGGCGTCTAGCATCCGTCCCAGCCGGTGAGCGTCCAGCCACCGTGGTGTGGCCATGGGTGATCACCGAAGTTGCGTTTGAGTAGAGAGAAAGGGTCCAAACGAAAATCTTCAGGGGTAAGCAGATTTTCTTCATTCTTCTGCTGAAAACAACTGAAATAAATGATAATGGTAGATTTAAAAGGTTGATTTTCTAATCAAGGGAAATTTTCCAGATTTTTGACTAACTCTCCTCCTTGTACTACGTGTTATGACCGTGAGTGGGGAAATCATTTTCCTTCCTCTCCACATTTGTCTTCTTGTGGGTAAATTGTATACATGATTATGTTTAACA
>JASKGM010097576.1:0-12628 GCA_034509205.1 Ceratonia siliqua
TCTTCACTTCTATCGACTTCTCATCCAACCACATTGAAGGACCAATACCAGAAGAGATGATGGATTTTAGAGCACTCTATGGGCTCAACTTGTCAAATAATGCTCTAACAGACCACATACCATCATCTATAGGGAATTTGAAACAGCTTCAGTCCTTGGATCTATCAAACAACTCTTTGAGTGGAGAGATTCCAACACAGCTTGCAAATTTATCTTTCCTTTCATTCCTGAATCTCTCCTTTAATCATTTGGCGGGGAGAATTCCCACAGGTACACAGATTCAAACATTTGAAACATCTTCTTTCCAAGGCAACGATGGATTAAATGGACCTCCTTTGACCGAAATTCCATACCATGGAGAGAGGAGTGGTTCACCAGAAGTTGTATACACAAATTCAAGAGTTGAAATTGATTGGCAGTTTGTATCCACTGGAGTGGGTTTTGGGGTTGGAGCAGGATTGGTTGTTGCTCCATTGATGTTTTGGGAGTCAGGAAGAAAATGGAGCAACAACGGCATTGACAAAATTCTTCTACTGATTCTTCCTATGGTTGGCTTGGCTTATACACCCATGAGTGATGACGAGGCAGAGGATGATACCGAAGAACAGAAATCAGAATCAGATATGGAAGAGGACTATGATGACAATGAAGAAGGTGACAATTTTGATTATCTAAACTTTCAAGGGACGTACTGTATTTTCTGTTCCAAGCTTGACATCAGTATGAAGAAGGCCATTCATGACCCCAGGTGTACTTGCCATCACTCAACACCCACTTCAACATCTTCATGTTCTTCAGAGTCATATTCGCCTTAGTCACATCTAAGACGAAAGCATGCTCTCCTTTTTCTGTCATGTTCTTTCCCTTTATGTTTTCTTCTGCATACATTACATACATGTACATGATGTACATAACATACAATGAGAAAATCTACCCAAGAGTGGAAAACAACAATAAGAACAAGTAACAATGTTCCTCTGATTTTTGAAGATGATTTTTGCGGTATCCTGTGATCACCAAAATCATAGAATAATGCCAATGCTCATTCAGGATTTTCATCAAACACTTGGAGACCCCATCGGTTCCTTGACTCAGTTACTGTAATGAATACAATATGAACGATGGAATGATCCATATGCAAGATTGGGGTTTCCATGTTCACCAAAATAATTGCACTTATACGAGATTCTTCCTTCGATAAGTGATGAATCTCTGTATAATTGGTGCAAAAGGAGCTGTGGGAGACTTGAAGCTATACAGAGACAGGGGAAGACGGGAGAAGGGAACTTTTTTTTCAGGACAACCAGTTAAATTTAGATGCAGCCGTTGGGCCCAAACTGGGTTTTGGATTCATCTAAAATTATAATAATTTCTTATTTTTTTAACAGATTTATTTTTTCTTTTTGATGAAGTAAATAAAGATTGGTTTTTGATAAAAGAATCAAGAGATTAAATTCTTTTTTTTTTAAAAAAAAATCTCTGAAGTAGGAGAGAAACTACAAGTTTACAAAAGAATTTTTCTTTCCTCTTTTTCCTTTACTCACTTTCAACTAAACAAATTAGAGAGAATACAAGCATCTCATAAAGTCACCCCCAAATTTTATAGGATGTGGATCCCTACTTAGGAGCTTTTAAATCCTCTGTAAATAAAACCTGTCAATCTACACCTTGTAAGCAAATATGTGTCCTAAGAATTATGGTAAGAAATTATTAAAAAATAATAAATTTATTCAATTTCATGTTGATTTTATAAATTAAAATATGTATATATATATATATATATATATATATAATATTTGATTATTTAATTATAATCTATTTTGACTTGAACATTATTTTTGGAATAAATTTAATTTCACAAAATTATATTTTACTAATAACAATAGCATTCAATTATCTAACAATACCACAAAAATAATTTTTTTTTCATCTAGATGTGTTGTATAATGATGCAGATTTTTTTAATGTCATTTAAAAATACTAAAATTATTTAAAACATTAAAAAAAATCCATAAAGACATTATTCTAAATTATATCTCCAAAAAAAAAATCAAATTATCTCTATAAATAAAACATGACTAGAAACCACCCTTTTCTTGGAGTCGTTCTTGCACTCTTTCTACACTTTCAATTTGCAAAGAATAAAAGTATTTAAGGAAAGCAAACATAAAACCCTTTTGGAGATGGATAAAAAAATGTATTCTCAACTCTTTTAAAATATGACTAAATTATAATAACTTTTCTCACTACGTTTTTTTTTTAGTATTTTTCAGCATCACAAGGCACAAATTCTTCTAGAGTTGATATGACATTCTTCTCCCACAACATTTGTCT
Source organism: Ceratonia siliqua (assembly GCA_034509205.1). Classification (NCBI taxonomy): domain Eukaryota; kingdom Viridiplantae; phylum Streptophyta; class Magnoliopsida; order Fabales; family Fabaceae; genus Ceratonia; species Ceratonia siliqua. Next base: position 2,335 of record JASKGM010097576.1, read on the forward strand.
TACAATCTCCTATATAAATTTTTTTTAATCACTTATTAAGTAATATGATAATGTAATAGAGATAAAATAAGTAAGTAATGTGTAATTGAAATGATATTTATACGAGAGTTGTGAGTTAGTATAATTGTGAGTTATACTTTGAAGACCCATTTAAATAACAGGAAAAAAAGATGCTTGCAATGGAAAAAAGCACCAACATGCAACAATTGCATATAAAAACTACACTCAGATTTCACTAAAATATTCAATTATCACTCTCAAATCAGATATAGCAGTTTAACCATTACAACAGCTTATATGATCAGATCACCTAAAGGTACAAAGAGACTAAGCTGTCCAATATGTCATGGTGGTATCATCAAAGGTTGTATCTTCACCTTGCAGAGAATCTACCAAAGGGTTTTCTTGAAGGAAATTGATCTGTTCAGAGGGATGATACTCAGGAAGGAACATAGTTGAATCATTATGCACGAAGTTCATCATTGTTTGGTGAAGCCAAATCTGGGTTTTGAGGAACTTCACGTAGTGAATTGCTTCCTCTAACATAGATACTGTGTCCATCTTGTTCCCACCCGGAACCATGCTCTGCAAGATCTTGAACCGGTCACTGATTCGGTGCCTTCTTTCCCTGGCCGCCACGCTTTGTGGGTCAGTGGAAAGCTTCACTCCCTTGCTTTTCTTCCCACCATTTTTCTCCGTGCTCTTGCTTGCCTTCGAAGATGACCCTGCAGATGAGGTAGGGTTAGCAGCAGAAGGAGTGCACTCCATGTGTTTGCTGAAAGTACTATTAGAGAGAACCTGAAGAAACTAGCTTTGATCTTGGTAGGGGACGTAGTTTTTTTAACACGTACTTATATAGGAAGAAGAAGAAGAATGTGAAATTGGTACATTGATTTGATAAATGGAAGATATTGTTGTCGTCGTGTGAGTCAGCTAATCTTTGGCGCAGGATACGGGTGTCTTAGGTAGGGACCTGCAATATAGGCCCAGCTGAGGAAACAGATTAGGCTCATTTTCTTTGCTTTTTTTTGGCTGTGTTATTTTCGTGCTGCTCTTGTTTTGTTTACAGGATTCTCCCATTTCTGAATTTTAAATTTAGAGCAACGTAAGATGTAACGTACTTTAATAGAATATATTGTAAAATTTAAACTTATTTTTGATATCTTATATAATAAAATATTAAATGCTAACCAGGTTGACTCACTTAGTGGAAGGAATCTTAATTAAGAGTTTAGTTATCATGCTGTTCAAGTAAGAATTCTCTTAATGCCAAGAGCCTATGTTAACGGTAGTGGTAAACCTTTCCCAACAAATTCTTTTCACTCCTTGATAGACCTATTCCACATTATCCCTATGCCAAAATACCGAACTAAGTGCTAAAGGATTAACAGATATAAATGTAGGATTGAAGAAGAATTACAATTACAAATTGTCATTAGTGCCCTAACCGAAAATGGTAACCTATCCCAATTATCATCTTGTAAACCAAAAAGAGAGAGAAAGACTATTCTAAAATATAGTTTCTATAGAATCACAAATGAATTTTCTCTTTAAAATATTGTGACAGATGTGATTGCACAAAAAGAATTGAAAGAAGTTCTCTTGGCATATATTTTGATTTTTCAAGTGGCATTACTGGTTGATACAGTGCATCTTCCTTTCCACTTTGGCGTTGTGACCCACCAGGAAGAGAGCTAAAACACTGGCAGCTTGATCAGTTGGCAAGGGACACAGAGAGAAATGAAGCGCTCCTTTGGTCTCTGGGTTCCAAGGATCTCTGAGTCTATCAAGAAAAAGTAAGGGGTTGTGTTGTGGGGGTCCTTCCCCTGAAACCGAAGCAAATATATTACATTTTCAGGAATGACTACGAATCTAAGGACGAAATAGAGTCAATAGACGATTAGTTGCTTGGCTTTATTGTGTACGGTTTATCCTTTTTATCCTTAGTTTCCACACAGTTTGCTGAAAGAGAATAACTAATAAGTTTTATTACTTTTACATAAACACTAACTCACAAAACTCATAAGGTGGCTATTTAGTACAGCACCCTTCTTCATGCATATCTTCTCTCTCTTGATTGTATGACCAAAAATTTGTTACATTGATATTTTGAGAGTTTCGTGAAAAAGCCAACTTGTGAGACCAGCATTCCTGCTCTAACTGTTAATGATTTTTATGTTTTATCTTTGGTTACTGCTCTTTTAAGGAGAAAAGAAAAGAGCTTAAGGTGGGGTCAAGTAATCGGCACTTCTTTTGAAGAAAAATGGCAAGCCAAAGCTTACTTGGGCCACTGGAGTCTTAAGGCTTCATTTTTCAAAACCCCACTCATCCCAAAGAAACCAAAGCTCTGTTTTTTTCTGTCTTTGTTGAAGTATCTTCCACAAAAGCACTGATTTTTATGTCTTAAATTACATTTTCTTCAAACCTTTTTGAAAATTATGGAACTCAAAGAGCCCAACATGCCTGGTTGATTTGAACAAAGTGAGAGCATCTAAATTTGCTCTTTTTCAAATTGATTGAAATCCTCTGGTTACGTCACACGGGCAAACGTAAGACTCTGTAGCTTACTGCAAAGTGGTTTTAGTATGCTATGGTTTGCCACCTAGGAAGTGTTAATAATAATAACTAATAAGTTATTTTAAAAATTTTAATTTATTTTAAATTATTTATCATTTTATATTATTAATGAAATATTAATTATTTTTTTAATTTTTTATCCTTATTTATTATTATTTTTAATATAATAACAAAATTTTAAATTAATTTTAATAAATATAATTTAATGTAATACAATTATTTTTTTACATTGAAACTATTTAATAATTTTTTTAACTTTTATATCATTATTTTAAATCTCAAATATTTTAAAATGTAAAGAATAATGCATAATGCAGTCTACAGTCTCCAGTTTGAGTACAGACGTTAACTCAGCTAGTTTCATCATCATCTTAAGTACTTCTCAATTGATTTCACCTCATCTAATGAGTATCAAGACTTTTGTTACCTCTGCTTAACTGTTGAATATCTGTCTTTGAAACATATCCTATATGGATGAAGCCATTTAAAGTATTTTTACTATCTTAGTTTAATACTCTTACTTTTGCATATTTGTACTATTTGAGAAATTCTCATTAACTTGATCCTCAAAATTCTCAATAAACTCTACTGTTTTATTTGGGCATTCTCTTTGTGTAAAATACTATCAAGGATTTTGAAAGTTCACATGATATTAATATTCAACATGTTTTGCACTTTGCTGAATGTTGATCATCAATTACATAATAAAATTTGAAATATTTATGTAAAATTTAAAAAATTATTTAATATAAAAATCTAACGAGTATATATCAAATATGAAAATGGCTTTTATTTTTTTAATGTTGGTACTTTATAGTTTGTGATTGTGACACTGCACAATACTGCAGGAGCAGTATTTATTCTGCTACATAAATGTCTGAAATTTTTTAGAAATACAAAAAGGGATGAGAAGAATTTTGGAGTGAGGGCAGAGAGATAAAGGATGAGCACAAAGCACATGTGGGTTTGGCTTTTAGTGATTCGGATCCGGTTATGATCACGATATGATTGGTTCAGTTGAATTAGGACCGTTCATTTAAAAAATAGACGGTCACAATTCAATATATTTATTAAAAAATCTTTAAATAAAAATATATATTTTTTATTTTAATTTGAGTTGTCTATATCAAACAGACGGTTCAGATTTGAGAACATGTCAATCGTGTCTTATTTTAATATACGATCAGATTCCAATTCGACTTTCGGTATGTGAGGGGTTGGTGGAAACCTAATTATTCTTACTTGCATATAAAATTCATCAGCTTTACTTTGTCTTCTCAATTCCATAGCTTTTCTCCTCCTCAAACACACATCAATCTCTGCCCCCAAAAATTATAGAATAAAATTTAGAATTAATTTTGACAACAATATGTTTTAATATACTAATACTTAAAATATTTTGACATTACTTAAATCGGGTCTTAATGATTAGTAAAATAGCAGAAAGTTTATCAAGTTTGAGAAACACCATAAGATTCTTAGGAGGGATTATAGGAGTAATTATCAAAATTGATAGTTATTTGAGTAGTTCAGAGCCAGAACAAAGCTCTTATTTGGTCTAATTCTGTATAATTAGACTTGTTGAGACAGAAAGAATTAGATTCATCCAAAACATATTATGTAATATTAAATATAAACAAAGAGAGTAAAACACAATACCCACATCAATCACCATTTCTTTCGAGAGGAACAAGGTTTGGTTAGAATTGGTGAATTTTTTAGAATCTGTCAGCTGAGATAGCCACTAGCTATTGATTCGACCTGATAACAAAACCATATCAGAAACAGAGTAAATAAACATGGTGACAAAGATGGGGTCAGGTTTGGGTCCCACTCGAGGTGGATGCGAAAACGGTGGTTGTTTTTTTATTAGATTTTATTTATTATTTTTCAATCTCTTAAAAATTGAAAATACCCATATTAGTTTCATAAATATCTTTTGAGACTAAGGTCTGTGTCATTCATGAGAATTTTTTATATCAAATAATCAAGTTTTTTTCCAATTTTTTAGTAGTACTAAATGAAATTTTTTTCAAGGTGTATAAATTATAATATTATTATCATTTTATATATTTAAAATTTAAAAATTATTATTAAACACTCAAATAATTTTGTTCTTAAAAATAGTGTTTATAAAATTTTTATTAAATAATATTTTATACGGTTAAACAGAAACTTTTTTTCACAAAACCTACAACAAAATATTTTGTAAGAAGTTCCAGTATTTAAAAGTGACTTGGGCTCTTCAGAGTGACCCAATTTCAAGGCTTAAGCCCACAACTAGCCCAATTAGAGGTGGGCATTTAGCACTCAACCCATTGAGCTATGGCTTTGATTTTGTAGTTAAACCATCATCGCCCGTTAGCCCACTTGATGATGGCTGTACTCTACTGTAACCGAAATTGATCCGGCCCGGTTAGCATGAATGACGAAGTGGGTATTTGCCTTAGATCCGAATCTGGCAACATAGACTGAGCATATCTAATCGTGATTGTTTATCCATGAACGGTTATGATTGGGTGTACCTTTTCATGTGGCTTTAGATGTCATTAACAACAGACACAATAAATGAAAAAAAAATTGTTGTAATATTTTTTTATTTACAAATAAAGAGAAAATTATTTTTAAATGTTTTAATTATATAATTTTTTTTCATTACAAAAATATATACCAACATATCATGAATGTTAGAAAAATATTATAATTTAATTTAATTTTAAATTTAAATTTATTTAAATAATTTGTCTAAAATACCTATTGATAATCCTTAAATTTTTTTTATCAATAATTATAAAAAAAATTTTAAAAATTATTCAAGGTGTTTGAATCTTTAAAATTTTATATTATTAACTAAAAAAAATTTATAAATTATTCAATATATTTTTATTTCTTCTTTTATATCAATATTATTTAAAAAAAATGAATAATTAAATTATTTGAGTTTCATAAAAAAAAGATTATTTTTATTAATAATATTTTAGATATATAAATTATTTAATTAAGTTAAATTTAAAATTACGTTAAGTTATAATATTTTTTAATTTTTAAATGAAGGTCATATATATTTTTATAATAAAATAAATAAATTTATAATTAAGACAATAAAAAAAAATAAATTACTCAATAAGTTAATTTCAGCACATTTATACATTATTACATAAATAATTTTATATTTAATTTGAGAGGTTGAAACAACGAGAGTCCAGAAGCATTCGATTTCGTCTATTTATATTTGGTTTCTCAATATTTAATTTGGTTTCTCAATCCCTAAATTAAATTTAAACTTGGTTTCTCAATCCCTCCATCCCTAAATTTATATTTAATTTGAGCGTCACACAGTATGAGAAAATTATGGAAGAAGACAAAACAAAGTTTAATTTGTATTCGTTGGGTTGATTTTGAACAATAATTTACATAAAAGTTCGTCTTATTTTGAATAATAATTTACATAAAAGTTTCTCACCCAAGTGTGGTGCTTCTTCTGAGGAATTTGTATTAAGTGGTGCTTTTTGCCATCTCAATTTAGTTATTATTTAGTATTTTTGGTCAATTACAATCATTTATTTATTTTTATGTAATTATAATATTATAATATATAATTAAATATTATAATTATTTAAATATAAATAAATAATCACAGTTAAAAAATAATCAATCGAACAAATCCAAAACCCAGACGGCAGCCTCACCATCCAAAGTCACACCAGATCCAATTATTAACCCATATATTTAAACAAAATATGAGATATTTTCATATTTTTAACAAATATAAATAATATATATATATATATATATATATATATATATATATATATATAAATGTTTAATGAATTTTATATATTTTATTTATTTAAATATGAGTGTGATCTCAACTCAACAATCGAATTTAAATTTAATCCTTTTTCAGATTGATCTTTCTTAGTGATTTTTTTGTTATATATAGTTAAATTCTTTTATATATATAATTAAAATTTATATTATATTAATATATATAAAAATATAATTTATATATAAAATAATCTATTTCTAATTCATGAATAATTTAGGTGATGATGTTTTTATTTTTTTATTTATATTTTATGTATCAAAAAATTTAACTATGTATATTAAAAAAAAAAATAACCGATCTAAAAAATAACGGATCCTCATCGCCGACAAACACACGCGAAGGTTTGAGATTAATTCCCAATTCCGATCCTTTAATTTCGTCTAGAACCCTCGATGTCCTCCACGTGGCCCAGCACGTGTCACAACTCCACTGCCTTCTCACCTTCTCTCGACGCCACGAGACACCCCTTGCCACGTGTCCCCCACCCTCAACCCCAAGCTCCTGAAAATTCTATTGCTATAAAACCAAGTCTCTCTCTTTCCCTCCTAGCAAGCCTCAAAAACCAGAAGCACAGAAGCTTAACAGCTATGGCGAGCGACGGAAGCGAAGAGTTCAGGCTGGTATCACCGTCGATAAGCAACGAAGGGAAGATTCCGAGACATTACACCGACGAAGGCCAAGGTGCAAAGAAGAACATATCTCCGCCGTTGGAATGGTACAACCTACCGCAGGGAACCAAAACCTTGGCCCTTGTGGTGGAGGACATTGATGCTCCGGACCCGGATGGACCCATCGTACCGTGGACCCATTGGGTGGTGGTGAACATCCCGCCGACAGTGAAGGGGCTGCCGGAAGGGTTTTCAGGGAAGGAAGAGGAGGTGGGTGGAGATTATGCTGGGATCAAAGAAGGGCATAATGACTGGAAGGTTCCCGGTTGGCGGGGCCCCAGGTTGCCCAACCATGGCCATAGGTTCGAGTTCAAGCTCTACGCTTTAGACGATGAACTTCACCTTGGTAACAAGGTAATATAACTACTACCTTATTCATAAAAAATCTGTTAAAATTTATTGGGAAAAATATGCTTGAGTTTGATATCTTATATTTTCGGTAGATTTTAATTTAATCTCTTAGTTTATTTTTTTCTAATTTAATTTATTAAATCAACGACAAATCAAATAAAAAAAAGGTAACATTGCAATGATATGAAATATAATGCAGAAAAATATTTATATGGAGAATAGTTAATTTTTTAAAATTATTTCTTTTAATTATAAGCTTGTTGAAATATTTTTATTTTCTGAAATTTATATATTGTAGTTTAATAAGATATGTTATGCTTTTATGTTTGCAATAAAATTATTATTTTTATATTGTGAGATCACTTGATTAATTAAACTGTTTTTAATAATCCATACAAAGAACATATTCCTTTTGGTCCCAAAAAATTATTATTAGAAAGAATTATAGTAGATTCTCTTCAATGAGAAAAACTTTACTATTTATTTTTTATTAAAAATAATTTTTTGTTCCATTTTTGTTGGACATTAGGATAGTATATCAAAGGGTAAATACTGCGTTTTGATACGAAAATGACTGTAATTACATAAATACTGGAAGAAATTGAAATTGAAATTGATTTGTAATTTGATCTGGGGCATTGGATGTTATTTAGGTGACGAAGGAGAAGCTTCTGGACTCCATTGAAGGGCATGTGCTGGGAGAAGCAGACTTCATGGCTAAATTCTGACGTCATGTAAAAATAAAATAAATTTGTACTGTGGATGCATTATCTTTTAGAGTTTAATTTGTACTTAATTTGAATTGTGACATTAATGAGATAACCATTTTATTAAATTTTAGTTCCCCCGTTTCCTGTTTTTAATTATGTTTTTACTGAATTATTATTCTATTCTTTCTTTAAAAAGTTCTAGGTGTTTATTAATTCTCTTTAATCATGAGAGATTAATTAATATTTCTAAGAAATTTAAGATTAATGAGGATTCGAATCGCATTGGAGACTCAAATTTCAGAAACAAAAAAAAAGACTTATGTTAGTGTAACAAGTAACACTAGCCTAAACAATCACTAAAAATTTTAGAAGAGATAAATAATCACTAAATAATAAACTCTAAAAAATATGGAGCAAGAGAAAACTATACAATATTATATTAATTGGAGAATTAACTAACATAGTAACATGATATATATTTGTAGATTGTACAGATAATTCTAGAGATAAGTAGATTAAGTTAACTAGGTAACACTTTATTTGTTCTTTGTAATTTTTTGCTAATAATCTAAAAGGCATGTTCATATACAGAGGAAACAAAAATTAAAATAATATATATAAATCAAGCAATACAAATAAAATTTTAAATATATTTATATTTTATTTTTTTCTTATAAAAAAAGATATAAACTTTATTTGAATCAAATATTAATATTTTATCTAACAAAAATATCTATAATTAGAATTTATTATCAATATATTCTTTTACAATAAAAATTGATTATAAGTGAATATGGCCTTTTAAAAAAAATTGAAAAAATGGCAACCGACTTAAAATAGTTTTAAATCGTGTCGGAATTAAATTTTTTATTCAAATACATTTGTGTGTGTATTAGACACATATTAATCATGTGTCTAAAAAAAGTAAGATTATTTTTTATTTATATTAGTTTGTACGTGTCGTAATTATATATAATATTATAATGTAATAAACCCAAGAATACAACAACAAAATGGCGTATCATACTTTATATGTAATAATTTAGTAACTACATGCATTAGAATTATAAAATTTTGTTTTATAAGAGAAACGGGGGCAAGGTAATTGAACAAATAAAATTAACATGGCCATCTGCCTTATAGAGCCTCACGTTAGCATAATGTTCTTACAACTAATATAATTCAGTGAATTTCTATTCATGATTGGTGCACGGTTGTCAGGATGAATCTAATTACTTAACAAATCAAAATAATTAACATATTCCTTCTTCTTGTTGAATTTCTTGTCTTATAAATATATCTACTATTACCTAACCAATCACCGTTTCATAAATATTCAAAGCACAAGTCTGCCTAATAATTTATAAAACAAGTCACAAAAAGAACACTATAGTTTTTAAACTAGAAAACCAATGAAGGACAAAAAAACTGAGACCTAATCTAGTGAAATAATATATTATAAAAGATCTACATTAATAGTCTCCTAGTCACAATACTGATTTTGTTATTCTTATGGGGAGTAAGCTAAATTTAAATATTTTAATCTGGTTAAGTTTATTACTCTAGATAATATCAAGACTGATCTTAATAAAGAGGGTATGTGGCGGTGCACTGGTGATTACCCACAATGATTACACCATTTTCTAAATACTAAACACAATAACTTTTATTTCAAGTAAAAACTCCATTACAAAATGCTCATAAAATAACTAAAAACTTATATTTATCAAGAAAACTTAGTAGGAAAAAGTACTTTTAATTTTTTTATCAAGACTATCCAAATAGGCCCTTGTATGCAGAAATGACTTTAATCCGAGAAGGTTTGCTTCTTGCACTGCAACAATATTGATTCCCTCAGTTAGGAATTGTCGAAGTTGCTGGCACTAAATCTGATTCCTCTTGCACAGCTTCTTGAAGAGCTTCCAATGTTTGTCCCTCCGCATCTAATTCATCATATTGGAGTAAAGTGTATCTACAAGCATAGAAAACGTAAATCCAAAAGAACCCGAAGGTCATTATTGCTAACGTTAGAAAATACTTGTCCAAGTGACTGGTGTTTATGGATTCATTGAACCAGCTACGAAAAATTAATACAAATGGTATGCTGAAGAACTTTCCAATCCCCAACACCATTTCACCGAACTCAAATTCCCTCATTG
>JASKGM010097587.1:0-12627 GCA_034509205.1 Ceratonia siliqua
TCCACCACTCAAGGAACGAGTGCCACGTATTGGTCAGGTAATGTCTCTTTTGCCCTTGCCTTTACGCTCATAAGTCACCAGAACTGGGGGTCTATCACACCACAAAGACGCTAAGAAGACCACTTGATCACATAAAAGAGTTAATTGCAAGAAAATTATTCTTGAAAATTCTGGCATTCCCAAATGACTGAATACATTGCCCACACCACAAATACCTAGTAACTGGACAATGTAAGAATAAATTATTGCTAGCTTTTGAGAAACACAACAAAAACATTAGGAGAGCTTTGTGTGGTCTGCAACCTTGCAACAAATCATTTGTATTAATATTTTTATAAAAAAATGAAATTATAATCATGAGGAGAACATACGAGAACATACAAGAGAGAAGGATAGGATACCCTCCTATGAAAAAGCAAAATCATTACAAAAACAAGAAAAGATAAAAGGAAAGAAAATTAAACATGCAACAAAGCTGCCTAATCCCTCTACAAATCTTGGAGACTAATTCCCTTAAATAAGCCCTGAGACACGAACCAAAGAGATGCCAAGAAAATTCTATCCCATAAGGCATCTAGGGGCTGTTTGGATGGGCTTATGCTTTTAAGCAGATGCTTTAAATCAAAGTGATTTTTTTTAAAAATTAGGTATTTAGTGTTTGGATGTAATTACGCAGAAGTAATTTTACTGAAAAAAGAAGATGTCTTGCGTTTGGATGTAAAAATGTAAAAGTACTTTTGATCATGTAAAATTATTAAAAATGACATATAAAAGTGTTTTTTAGAAAATTTATGAAATCTTTTAGAGGTATATGTGTTTAAAAAGTTTTCTCTCTCTTCTATTAGACCTGATTATTTTTTAAGCATCATATTTGAGGCTGAAACTAAAAGAAAAGAAAAAGAGATGGAAAGAGCAAGTGAAAAGAAAAAGAGAAAGAGGCTGAAACTAAAAGAAAAGAAAAAGATATGAGAGAAAAATAGAAAGGCAAAAACGAGAATGAGGGTACGAGGAAAAAAGAGAGCGATGCAGCCTTATTGTGTGCAAGAAAGGAAAAATGCAATTTCATTGCAAAAAAAAGTAAGATCAAGAGAGCTTTACTTTTACAACAGCCCCTTATAGTACTCATGTACTAGGAGGCACTTTTATGTACTAATGATCTCGCCGATTCTTTGCCGAGAAATATTGTTTCTCTTTTGCAGGAGTTTGACGATGTCTTTCCCGAAGAGGTCCCTCATGGCTTACCTATAATTCAAGGGATTGAACATCAAATTAATTTCATACCTGGTGCATCAATTCCAAACCGGCCTGCCTATAGAAGCAATACTGAGGAGACAAAGGAACTTCAAAGGCAAGTAGGTGAATTGTTGGAGAAGGGATATGTGCCTAAAAGCATGAGTCCTTGTGCAGTTCCGTTGCTGCTAATTCCTAAGACGAATGGGATATGGAAGATGTGTGTTGATTGCCGAGCCATCAACAACATAACGGTAAAGTATCGTTATCCAATTCCTAGACTAGATGATATGCTAGATGAATTGCATGGTTCTTATGTTTTTACAAAAATTGATCTTAAGAGTGGATATCATCATATTAGGATGAGAGAGAGAGATGAATGGAAAACTTCCTTTAAAACTAAATATGGTTTGTATGAGTGGTTAGTGATGTCTTTTGGTTTAACTAATGGTCCAAGTACATTTGTGAGTTTGATGAACCATGTTTTGCGTACATTTATTGGTAGATTTGTAGTTGTATATTTTGATGATATCCTAATTTATAGCAAAAACTTGGAAGAACATGTAGTGCATTTGAAATCTGCTTTAGATATGCTAAGGAAAGAAAAGTTGTTTGCTAACCTCAACAAATGCACCTTTTGCACGGATAAGTTTGTGTTTCTTGGCTTTGTTGTTAGTGCTAAGGGAATTGAGGTGGACAAGGAAAAGGTGAAGGTAATCCAAGACTGACCAACGCCTACACCAATCAGCTAAGTAAGGAGTTTCCACCGCCTAACTAGCTTCTATAGACGGTTTGTGCGTGACTTTAGTAGCTTAGCCGTCCCTCTTACTTAAGTCATCAAGAAAGATGTGCTGTTTAAGTGTGGGGAAGAACAAGAAAAGGCATTTAATCTAATCAGAAAAAAGTTAACTAATGCACATTTGCTTGTTTTACTTAACTTTACTAAAACTTTTAAAATTGAGTGTAACGCTTCAGGAATAGGTATTGGAGCTGTTTTGATGCAAGAAGGCCGTCCAGTTGCCTATTTCAGTGAAAGGTTGAGTGGGGCAGCCCTAAACTTTCCTACCTATGATAAGAAGATGTATGCTTTCGTGAGAGCTTTAGAAAATTGGCAGTACTACCTATGGCCCAAGGAATTTGTAATTCACACAGATCATGAATCCTTGAAACATTTGAAGGGACAGTAAAGTTGAACAAACGCCATGCAAGGTGGGTGGAATCATTGAAACATTTCCTTATGTAATCAGATACAGGCAAGGTAAAGAAAATGTGGTGGCTGATGCATTGTCCTAAAGGTATACTTTACTTTCCACCTTAGATACAAAATTGCTTGGCTTTGAATACATTAAGGATTTGTATGCACAAGATTCTAATTTTGGTGATGTGTTCAATGCATGTGAAAAAGTGGCGTTTGGTAAGTTTTATAGGCATGATGGATTTTTGTTTCAAGAGAATAAATTGTGTGCCTATGTGTTCTTTGCGAGAATTGCTTGTGAGAGAAGCTCATGGTGGTGGGTTGATGGGTCACTTTGGTGTAGCTAAGACTTTAGGAGTTTTGCATGAACACATCTTTTGGCCTCATATGAAACACGATGTGTAAAGAATCTGTGAAAGGTGTATCACTTGTAAAAAGGCCAAGTCTAAGTTGAAACCCCATGGTTTGTACACCCCTTTGCCTATACCTACTGAACCTTGAACTAACATCTCTGTAGATTTTGTTTTGGGTTTACCTAGGACTAAGAGGGGGAGAGGTTCAGCTTTTGTGGTGGTAGATAGGTTTTCTAAGATGGCACACTTCATTGCATGTCATAAAACTGATGATGCATCACATATAACTGATTTCTTCTTCAAAGAAATTGCTAGGTTACATGGCATGCCTAGGACCATTATTTCTGATAGGGATGCAAAGTTTTTGAGTTACTCTTGGAAGACTTTGTTGGGAACCAAATTGTTGTTTTCTACTACTTGTCATCCACAAACTGATGGTCAAACTGAAGTAGTCTTCTCTTTTGCGTGCTATCATTAAAAAGAACTTGAAAACATGGGAAGACTGTTTACCACATGTTGAATTTGCTTACAATAGAAGTGTACATTCTGCAATTAAGTTTTCCCCATTTGAAATTGTGTATGGATTTAATCCATTGTCACCGTTGGATTTAACTATTTTATCTTTGAGTGAACGTGTAAACTTAGAAGGCAGAAATAAGGCTGAATTGGTGAAGCAGATTCATGAAAAAACACAGCTGTACATTGAAAGAAAGACTAAACAATATGTTCATCAAGCCAACAAGGGACGCATAAAAATAGTGTTTGAACCAGGAGATTGGGTTTGGTTGCACTTGAGGAAGACCGTTTTCCATAGCGACGGCATTCAAAACTCCTACCTCGGGGTGATGAACCATTTCAAGTGGTGGAACGCACCAAGACAATGCCTACAAGCTTGAGTTACCAGGTGAGTACAGTGTTAGTGCAAGCTTTAACGTTGCTGACTTATCTCCTTTCGATGTTGGTGATGATTTGAGGACAAATCCTTTTCAAGAAGGGGAGAATGATGCATATGAAGCTGCTCAATCACGCATACAAGAGGAGGAATTCACACGTGCGCTTGGAGGGACTCAAGGGAAGCATTCACGTGATCCATTAAGTTTGCCAAGTGGACCAACCACAAGAATTATAGCCAAGAGATTTAAAGACACGCTAAATGGGCTGATTCAACAAGTTGGAGAGATGGCAAACACATGGAGGCCTGGCATAAGTCTAACTCAGATTCAAGGGAACCTAGTCACTATGATTACGGTTCTAGAAGATTTTAATTAAGGACTTCTCAAAATTTTGGGAAACTTCCTTAATTTAGATTTGTCGTAGGAGAATATTCTAGAGGACAATTTTTGTTAATTTCTGAATTAGCTATTTTTATTTTAAGTGGGGTTTGCCACATGTCAAAATAGCATTGGTTTACCTTATGTTAGGGTTAAAACTCAACTTCTATATAAAAGGATTGAGCCTTGAACATTTTCGGTGGTATTGAGAATAATAAGATTGAGAGGTTATTGTGTGCTTCTTTCATTCTTGAAAGGACTCTTGAGAACAATGCCCTCTTAATCATCCTACTAAACATGTCCACCACTAAAGTAAACAAAAAGGGAGATAAGGGATCCCCTACCACACTCCTCTTTGCCCTATTACACTCTAGATGAAAGATTGCGCCTCAGAGGGGCCTTGGACTTCCAAAGGGGATTCGCAAGAAGAAAGTTGTCCCTTTTTTGGAGAATAGCAACCTTAAAATAAAATTACAAGAAACACACCAAAGGAGTTTGAAGTCCATAACCTACTATTGATGGAAAAAGTCAAGCAAACCAAGAAGGGATTGTAGTTCCAAAGCTTCTCTATCATTACGGTTTTGGGAAAAAATTAAAAATTCCAAGAAATGGAAGAATGCTGGAAAATCTAAAAGCAAGGATAAGATATGGAGAGAAAAGATGATCCCCAACCTTCAAATCCACGCAAAATCAAATATGATAACTATTCCCAACTTAGAAAGAGACCAAATCAATGAAGCATAACCCAATGAGATAAATCTCCACGGACTTGGGTGAGTTTGCATTATAAGCTGCCCTTGCATCCCGTCCATTTAGTTGCTCCAAATTACCTAATGCTAAAGAGAAGATGGTTCTAAAGGAAACCACCATAACCATTTTATAATTGCTGGCTAAGGCAATGTTCTTACTTCTTAGACACCAAATTACTACAACCCAAGCCCCTCCTTATGCGTGTAACACACTATTCTAAGGAGTAGGGTTCAAAGGGATGTTGGAGGAGTGAACCTAGTTGAGAACCCAATCAACACAGAGGATCAAATATGAAAAGGGTGAAGCACTTCAAACAAGTGAGTAAGATAGATGAGTAAATGATTTCTTTGTAAACTAAGACCGAGGGAGTGTGATGGGCCCCCAATTAAAGAGGTTTATGGGAGACGGAAAAAACAAGGGTGGGCTCTCACAAAGGCCGCCCATGAACCGCAGCTGGCTTAGTACTTATTCGGGGGGGACAGCAGGATGGAGGGGAGGATTTTTGGGAAGTATATGGGGGAGACCTAGCTCCCACATTGTTAGGAGGTATCTGTGGCCGCTAGTTCTAGTGTTCTTCATCCTGGTTTGGCTTTGTAGTGCTTGTTTCCTTTAGTTACTTTGGATTATTGTTTCCTTGGTGATTTCTGCATTGAATATGTATTGTGGTTTATGCTCTATGTAATATCTGAAGAATATCTATTGTTTTATTGAGTCCCAAGCTATTGGGGTACTGTTTTATCAATATAACAGTGATTTTCTCAGTTTCTGGCTTATGAGATTTCTGTTGTGAGTGGAAGTGTTCCATCATTGGTATCAGAGCCTGGTTGTGTGGGGGGGGGAGGCATGGTTAGTATGAGAATGGAAGGAAGGATAGAGAGTATCGAACAAAGAATGGAACAGAGATTAGGGGAAATGGGAAACAAGATTTCAGTTATCCGTGAGTACTTCTTAGAACTGAGGGATGCGTTAAATCATAATAGGAGAAGAGAGGTATCGAGAGGAGGATCTAACAGAGGAGAAGAGGAAGGAATGGGGGAAAGGGAAGAACCACCAGAACTGCAGAGAGAAGATAGAGAAAATAGGTATCGAAAAATGGAGATACCGGTTTTCAATGGGGAAGACCCCCTTGGGTGGTTGTTTAAGATTGAGCGTTACTTTCGCATCAATGGGATTGCAAAGAAGAAGAAGGTGGATGCGGCAACTGTGTGCTTCGATGGCAGAGCTCTTAACTGGCTACAATGGATGAAAGGTAGGGGTGATCTTGGATCTTGGAGGAACTTACGAAATCAGTTGTTGGACAGGTTCCGACCCTCCCAGGCAGGCAAAGGCTATGAACTTTTGGCTGCGTTGAAGCAAACCAGTATTGTGGCCGAGTTCAGGGAAGAGTTCGAGAGGTTGTCCTCAGTGAAGAGATTAGAGCTGAGGTAAAAATGGGGAGTATGGGAACCTTGATTCAGCTGATAGGCCAAGCCCATAAGGTTGAGGAGAGGAACTGGGTGCTTGAAAGGGCTAGACAAACCAGAAAACACAGACCCAGCCCATTGAAAGCTCAAAATAAGATTACACATGCGTCTCAATTCAACCCAAACTGGGCTGGTCCCATTCGCGTCTCATCCTACCCGGGAACTTCTTCCATTTCTGTCACGCAAAGCGGAGGAACACCAGACAATTCAAGTCGAACAGTAGGGGAAAGGCAAAAAAAGTCGAATAAGCCGGGGGAGAAGCTGGGTCAATCTAGTGGCAGTAATAATCCAAGCCTGGGAAATTTTCGGCGTTTGACAGAAGCTGAAACAGCCCGTAGAAGAGCACAGGGAGTATGTTTCAAGTGTGATGAAAGATACTCTCCCACTCACCGTTGTCGGAATAGATAGTTGCAAATCCTGATAATGTCTGAAGGTGAGAAAGAAGGGGACGACGTAGTGGAGTCAGGGGAGGAGGACAACAAAATAGAGTTGGTAGAGACTGGGGGTGTCGGAGAAAATTTGAACATAGAAGTGCCATTACATTCACTAATGGGATTCACAGAGAGTCACACGCTGAAAGTCAGGAGAAGAATAATGGGATAGGAGGTGGTTGTCCTGATTGACACAGGAGCCTCCCATAATTTCATCAGTATAGCGGTGATAAAAAAATTAAAAATCCCTGTAACTGGGAATGGATGCTTTGGAGTAACGGTAGGTAATGGGCATAAAATCACTGGAAGGGGAGTCTACAAGGGAGTGCAGTTGGAAATGCAGGGCATTTGGGTCACAAACTTTTTTTCCCTTTAAATTGGGAGGGGCAGATGTCATTCTGGGTATGACATGGTTGGAGACATTAAGAGACATTCAGTTGAACTGTAAGGCCCTTGTCATGAAATTTAAATTGGGTGCAATTCATATCCGTTTACAAGGGGACCTATCTCTCTCCAAGAAAATAATTTCATTAAAGAATATGGTACAAACTATCAGAGTTGAAGATGAAGGGTTTTTTATTGAATTCAAAAGTATGGACTTGCATGAGGGAGAGGAACCACCGGGTGAATTGAATAATGTTTTAAGGGAATATGAGTCATTATTTAGGGAACCCTCAGGCTTACCTCCCGCGAGGGATCAGGATCATAGCATTCAACTTCCGAGCGGGGCTCAACCTCCTAATATTCGTCCTTACCGGTACCCCCATTCTCAAAAGAACGAAATTGAGAGATTGGTGAACGAGATGCTTAGAGCTGGAATTATTAGACCATTCAGGCCTTATCTACGGCAATTCATTATGGTATTTTTTTATGACATCTTGATTTACAGTGCAGACTTGAGCCCTCACACCATGCACTTGCGTCTGACTTTACAAGTTCTAAATGATAATGGTTTATTGCTCAATAGAAAGAAGTGCTTATTTGGGCAAGTGAAACTTGAGTACTTAGGCCACATTATTTCTGCCAGTGGGGTTCAACCCGACCCCACCAAAATTGAAGCCATGGTTCAATGGCCTATTCCTCACGATGTTAAGAGTTTGCGTGGATTCCTTGAATTGACAGGATATTATCGCAAATTTATTAAAGGATATGGAGGGATTGCGATTCCTCTCACTGAATTACTCCAAAAGAATAACTTCCATTGGGGTGATGCTACACAGCAAGCCTTTGAGACCTTGAAGAAAGCCATGACAGAAGCACTAGCATTGAGAATGCCCGACTTTGATAAACCCTTCGAAATTGAGATGCCTTGGGGGGCGGAATTGGGGCCGTGCTAATGCAGGAGGGTAGACCCATTGCATATTTGGGTAAAAAATTATCTCTTAAGGGAAGGAGATGTTCGGTGTATGAAAGAGAGCTAATGCTGTTGTGTTCGCTATGCAAAAGTGGCGCCACTACTTGTTTGGGAACCATTTTGTTATCAAGACTGATCAGCGAAGTTTAAAATATTTGTTAGATCAGAGAGTGATGAGTGTAGAACAGCAAAGGTGGGGCTGCAAAGTTACTAGGGTATAAATTTTCCATTCAGTATAAACCCAGTAAGGAGAATGGGGCAGTGGATGCCCTTTCTAGAAGAGAAGTATCTATGGAGTTAGGAGCAATCTCCATGGCGTTTTATGATGACTGGGATAAATTTGAGGAAGAAGTCCAAGGGGATGCTAAAATGTCTAACATTATGCACCAGTTGGTGAAGGATCCCATGAGCCTACCTAATTACGGCCTCCACAGAGGGCAACTGGTGTATAAGGGAAGATTGATGATACCTCACGGATCCTCTAGGATCCAGTCCTTACTCAGAGAATTCAATTCTTCTCCCACAGGAAGGCATTCAGGCTTTTTCAGAACATATAAGAAGATAGCTGGTTTGTTCTATTGGGAGGGGGTGAAAAAGGACCTGCAGGATTTTGTGGCAGCTTATGAGGGTTGTCAAACTAACAAGTACCAGGCGTTATTCCCCGTAGGCTTGTTGCAACCCTTACCTATTCCCAAGCAAGTCTAGGAGGACATCAGCATGGATTTCATATGTGGATTGCCCAGATCAGGAGGCAAGGATGTGATTTTAGTTGTGGTTGATAGATTCACCAAGTATGGGCACTTCATATCTCTTTCTCATCCCTTTACAGCCAAGGATGTGACAGCGATGTTCATTAAGGAAGTAGTCAAGCTGCATGGACTACCTAGTTCTATAGTTTCGAATCGAGACAGAGTTTTCATTAGTCACTTCTGGCAGGAGCTATAGAAAGCCACAGGGACTGCACTAAGAATGAGCTCGGCATATCATCCCCAAACAGATGGCCAAACTGAGATCGTGAATCGTTGTTTAGAAACATACTTGTGGTGCTTTTCTGGAAATAAGCCTAAGCAGTGGACGCTATGGCTGCCTTGGGCCGAATATTGGTATAACACCACCTACCAACGTGCGGCGGGAATGACTCCATTCAAAGCCCTTTATAGGCGTGACCCAACCACTCTACTTAAGCTGTGTGATGAGCCTTCAATGGTAGAAGAAGTCAATATCCAAATAGGCGAACTTAATCAGATTCTGAATGAGTTGAAAGATAATTTGAATCAAGCTCAAGCCAAAATGAAGGAAAATGCAGATTTGAAGAGAAGGGAAGACTAGCTAGATGTGGGAGATTTAGCCTATGTCAAGGTTAAACCTTACAAAATGAGAACCCTTGCCAAGAAGCTGAACGAAAAACTGAGCCCAAGATATTATGGACCCTATCGAGTGGAATCTCGGGTGGGTAAGGTGGCGCATCGGTTAGCTTTACCCTTGGAAGCGCGCATACACCTAGTCTTCGACATATCTTAGCTGAAGAAGGTTGTTCAAGCACAGTCTCCAACCTTAACCATTCCAGAAGGTTTACAAGACAATCTGGAATTCGTTGTCACACCAGAAGCTATGGTGCAGGTCAGAAAGTTGTGTAATGGCAACCGTGAAGTGTTAATCAAGTGGGTTGGCTTACCAGATTGTGATAATACTTGGGAAGCTGTTTCTACCATCACGGAGCAATTCCCCAACTTCCACCTTGAGGACAAGGTGGCTCTCATAGGGGGTAATGATGGGCCCCCAATTAAAGAGGTTTATGGGAGACAGAAAAAACAAGGGTGGGCTCTCACAAAGGCCCATGAACCGCAGCTAGCTTAGTACTTATTCGAGGCCGGGGGGGGGGGCCAGCAAGATGGAGGGGAGGATTTTTGGGAAGTATATGGGGGAGACCTAGCTCCCACATTGCTAAGAGGTATCTGTGGCGGCTAGTTCTAATGTTCTTCATCCTGGTTTGGCTTTACAGTGCTTGTTTCCTTGCTCTAGATTATTGTTTCCTTGGTGATTTCTGCATTGAATATGTATTGTGGTTTATGCTCTGTGTAATATCTTAAGGATATCTACTGTTTTATTGAGTCCCAAGCTATTGGGGTACTGTTTTATCAATATAACAGTGATTTTCTCAGTTTCTGGCTTATTAGATTTCTATTGTGAGTGGAAGTGTTCCATTAGAGTGAAAACTACAACCTTAAACTTAGAGAATGGAGAGGTAGGTAGGAACAACTCTTTACTAGTAAAGCACGAACTCAAAAGGACTTCAATGGTGACAATTAGTTGCTGGTAATTGCGAGTAAATGCTCAGGGGGCAAAAAGGCAGAGTAACAAGTCTTGAATACTAAGGGATCAATCCTTTGATAGGAGTTATGAGTTTCTTTTAAAGTAGGAAGATGGCAGGTTGACATTTAATACATGGAAAGGAAGTATATCTGCTAAAGGTATGGCTTTACGCTGAATGCATGGTAAGCATGCGTGCATTATTGTCTAAGATCAAATGCTGAGCGATGTAGGTGGCTCATGTCAAGCACAAACAAGTTAGTGTCTAAAAGGTGGCTTCCTTTTAAGAGAAGTTTGAGGACAACAACTAAGATGTGTACAGCTCAAGGGGCATGAAGGAAAAATAAACAAAGGACATGGGATAAAGCTAGTTAGAAAGTGATGGTGGGATTTGGTTGGAAGTAGATGATTAAACTAAACCAGTAAAGTGTTTGTTCCAAAAACCAGACACTTATACCCAACTTGAGGTTGGCTCAACACATAGGTGCCTTCACCGAAATCCTAACAGCCATGCCACATACTGTTTATAAGGAAGGGGTAGTTGGTTGTTCCCATGATGTCTTAAGTCTTGTCTCAACTAGGATGCCATTGATGAACTAAGAGACCTTAGCTAAACTCAACTTGGGAGGTTAGGTAAGCAACCTAGATAGTCTTGATAAGCATTGTTCTCATGAGCCCGAGGTCAAACTCCATCTCCAGCTTCTCCTCGGAATATTGCCCAGCCAACAAAGCAAGTTACTTCTATCCTTTGGGAGGTCTGCTCAACATAGAACAACTCTCGAGCAGCTTGGTTAGCCCCAGGTGGACCAAAAGACTTTCAAACAAACAGATGAGGTCATCTTACTCAAGAGTCAAAAGTGACCTGAGGTATGATTATATAGGCCTCTAAATCGCAAAACTATCTCGAGCCGAGAGTAGCCAAAGCTATGATGATTTTAGACATAAAGATAACATTCCTAGTTTTGTCAACTCATCATCCTCTCCTTATACACAAGGATGTCGGTCTTGACTACAAGCTTCACAGTGGTCCATTATCTTAGGC
The DNA here is from genome assembly GCA_034509205.1 of Ceratonia siliqua. NCBI lineage: Eukaryota > Viridiplantae > Streptophyta > Magnoliopsida > Fabales > Fabaceae > Ceratonia > Ceratonia siliqua. The sequence goes on from JASKGM010097587.1 coordinate 11,400, forward strand.
CTTAGGTTGACAGTACTCTGGCAGTTATAAGTCCCATCACAAATAATTAAAGAGAGACTAAAGGGAACCAAGTTACCATGAAAGGCCAAAACTCAAGAAAAATTATATACATACCTTAAAATTCTTTGAACGCACGATTAAATCAAATGAATGGCTTGGTGTCACCTAGAAGAAAGAAAGAAAATGAAATAGGAAATTCATATACCTAAAAAAGAGAGGTTGGAGCATTATGCAAAATGCAGGACAGTCATCTTTTTGTACCTCCATGCAATATTCAATTTCGTTTTCAATCAAATGATTTAGTATGTCTACAAGATACAGTCAAGGTAGACAGCAATCAGAACAGTTGAATGTTAATGATAGGTTAAGAAATAACAAATTCAAACAATAGAATGCTAATTATTGAAACCATAGGAAGGATACTTGGATCAATGACAGTAGCCACATTGTCTGAGTTGATCACAAGGATATACTCCTTACCCTGGAAAAAAATAATGAAAAACTTGATCAACACTACATAGACAAACATGAGTACATCCCACCCAAGCACATATATAAATATATATAATTGTGGCATTTTGTTGTATAATTCAGGTATTTACATATCTAGCTTGTTTTATACATTATAGAAAAGGGAAAAAGAAAATAAGATTGCCCAATTGCATAAAAAGTCCATACCTGTGACAATAATAAATCAAGGGTTCCTCCATTCATTAGTGTAAGGAACATACCACTATTGTCAAAAGGACACCTTCATATGAATAGAAAAACAGGTTAATTTAATGATACAATATTTTCCATGTAAGCAAAATTGTAATCCAAGAGAACAAAACTCAGTAATATAGGTATTGCTCTTCCATTTTTTTTCTTTGTATTTCTTTTAGACCAAGCTTCAATTTTCCCTCAATGAATAGTTTAAAATGCATGTTTTACATTATAAAACATAATTCAATCATTCAAAAAGTGATGGATATCAACGTAAGACATAACATGACATGTTTAATAACATGCAAAGTTGTATAACTCATCATAATACCCAAAAGTTAAAACTCCAAATTAACATATTGAGATTCAAGTCATAATATTAGTCATGTGACTTCAAGGGTGCATACTCCCCTACCGCCCACGTGGGCGGTAGGGGAGTTTTAAACTTTTTTTTTTATATTTTTTTTGTTTTTTTGTTTTAATTTTTTTTACTTTTTAAAATCAATTAATTAAGTTTTATATC